>BGPR01007788.1:0-17339 GCA_013235015.1 Araneus ventricosus | reverse complement strand
TGGGAAGTGTAATATTAATTTTCTTAGTCGTAAGAGAGCATTTAAAATATTCACATTGATTGTTCAAATTCTTGATACTTAATTCACGCGTGAGAATAATGCTTGTGCGAACATAGAGATAAGAGATTAAGATAGAATAGAAATAAGAACAAAAGTTGTATTGTCCACGCCAAAAAACATAGCGTGATAATTTTGCGAAATGAAAAATATGATACAAAAAATCGTTGCCTCCGAATAGGAGAAAAGAAGATAGAAATAAAATAATAATAAATTGGGAAGTGTAATATTAATTTTCTTAGTCGTAAGAGAGCATTTAAAGTATTCACATTGATTGTTCAAATTCTTGATACTTAGTTCACGCGTGACAATAATGCTTGTACGAACATAGCGATAAGACATTAAAATCATTTCATGCGCATTTACAGAATTTATCTCAAAACAATTATCCTTCATAGAGTTTCTTGATATATACAAATAATGGCATATATTCATTTAAAAACTTGCATGTGAAGAATCTTCGTTTGATTCATGAAAGCTAAATATCTGGCTTTCCGATAGATGGCGTGACGGAAGTACAAAGTTGTTCGACTGATCGCCGGAAACATAAACGCCACCAAAAAATTCTGCAACGCCCCGCCAAATCTGCACTAAGTTCCAGCACTGTGTCTCGAGGATTCCTGATTGATTGTGGTTAGAGGAAGGTTTAATCCTAGTCATCTGATTCGCTTCTGTCTTCTCGGTCATTGACGTCATCCGTGACGTAACGCCAGAGCGAGAGTGCGAAAATCGAAGCGAATTTGTGCCTGGAAGTGTGTTTCCCGCTCCAGCACTGTAGACAATGATTATGCATTCAGTCCGTTATTTTGGCTGGCAGTAGAATTTGCATTTTGTTGGCTTTCCTTTCAGTTTAAACGGCAGTTGTGTTTCGGGAGCCATGGAAATGCTGAAATTTATGCAGAACGAATGACTTATTTACAGCTTTGCTGTCATTACTTGTCAGATCTGATCATGGAGGAGTTTTTAAGTTGGATCTAAACATACAATATTCAGGTCAAGTTGTCCGTGAGAGCATTTCATCTTCTCTGACAGTTTTGTTCTCATGCTTTCCAAAGTATTTCTTCTTCTTCTAACCATTAAAAATGCCCCTTTATGATCATTCAGATGTCCTTTAGCCGTTGCTAATTTCAATGGTATAAAAATACCTATTGAATACTACTTGAAAGTATCAGCTGTTATTCCATTTACAGACAGTTAAAGATAGCATTCACTTACAGTTAATTTCTTATAAATTTTTAAAATTTAACCATTTACAGACAGTTAAAGATAGCATTCACTTGCTGTTAATTTCTTATAAATTGTTAAAATTTAACCATTTACAGACAGTTAGAGATAGCATTCACTTGCTGTTAATTTCTTATAAATTGTTAAAATTTAACCATTTACAGACAGTTAAAGATAGCATTCACTTGCTGTTAATATAATTGTTAAAATTTAACCATTTACAGACAGTTAAAGATAGCATTCACTTGCTGTTAATTTCTTATAAATTGTTAAAATTTAACCATTTACAGACAGTTATAGATAGCATTCACTTGCTGTTAATTTCTTATAAATTGTTAAAATTTAACCATTTACAAAAAGTTAAAGATAGCATTCACTTGCAGTTAATTTCATATAAATTGTTAAAATTTAACAATTTACACACAGTTAAAGATAGCATTCACTTGCAGTTAATTTCATATAAATTGTTAAAATTTAACCATTTACAGACAGTTAAAGAAAGCATTCACTTGCAGTTAATTTCTTATAAATTGTTAAAATTTAACCATTTACAGTCAGTTAAAGACAGCATTCACTTGCAGTTAATTTCTTATAAATTGTTAAAATTTAACCTTTTCAATCTGGTAGCGTCATTAATATTTTAAGTTGTTTTATTTTCTTTTGTTTCTGGCAGAGCTCATGAAATTAAGAAATATTTATTTGAATCATGTGGTTAGAGTTAAAGTATCACTATTACTAGAAAAAGAATTAGTGATAAAAATTAAAAAGTTATAAGGATTCCAAATTTTGGCTAAATGCATTTCAGAACAATAATAATAAATTAATAAAAAAATTAACCTCACTTTTATTAATTTGCTAAAAAGTAGCTCTTTTATTCTCTACTTTTTAATCTTTAAATTAATTCATTAATTTTGTGTAGTATGGAATCCTGAAATGAATTTTTCCTGAAATTCACTACTAGTGGAGGACACGTCACTCCTATGAAATCAAAATTTAATTAAATTAGTCGATTAACTGATGCCAATGCCTAATGCCAATAGTAATAAAATAGTGTATTATCATCGAGCACACACGTGTGTACAAGATTTCGAAGTTCTAAGACTTCTGTAAAGTGAAAAAGCGATTATGAAATCTCATCTTTACAAATCTGAAACAATTCAAATTAAATTAAACTGTACGAAAAACAAATCATGAAAAAAAATCGATAGGTGTTAGAAAACATCAGAGATAGCAGAGTACGCAGAATGAAGACAGAATCCATTTTCAATCTATAAATAGCATTTATTGATGTCAAATCTACCTACTTGATAGAAATTAAAAAGAACTGTTAAAAACATTACTTAGTACTGATCCATCATGAACCTCCATAGGCAAAGAGAGGTGGGTTGCACACACTGCCACTCACATACACAGATATTAAATACATGGCGTATACTCAGTGGCGGCTCATCCATTAGGGCTGCAGAGGTGCAGCCCTCCCAGAATTTTTTAAAAATTTGTATTTTGTTTTTAATCTTATTCGCTTACTTTTTCACTCTCAGAGTTCCATGACTTACGAAAATGCAAAAAAAGTAACAAAAATTGAAAAGAGACAGAAAATGAATCAACACGTAAGAGAGAAGCAGGTCTGAGCTGAAAAGTACTCTGCCCCCTCTGAAATTAGTTCAATGCGAA
The DNA here is from genome assembly GCA_013235015.1 of Araneus ventricosus. NCBI lineage: Eukaryota > Metazoa > Arthropoda > Arachnida > Araneae > Araneidae > Araneus > Araneus ventricosus. The sequence goes on along the minus strand of BGPR01007788.1, from coordinate 14,384 downwards.
GAAAATCGGGAGAGAAAAAAGCAAGCCTTTCTCCCTTTAACTACGGGCTACTGGGCGAGCAGCTCTGGCTTGCACGGAGCCAACTGAACGAGAAAAAGATCCTCTTTTTAATTTCTTTTAATTTTTTTATCATTCCCATACAAAGTGGCATCTCATAGGCCGTTTATGGGTTTGGTTTCGGTTTGTGTTGCGTCGACAGAAATTGATTGATTATTTGTTTTCTCTTGATAGAAGGCTAGATTTCTACTGAAGAAGAAATTTTTTGGAAAAGTGTTATCGAGTGAAATGGGCAAGGAGGGAAGTGTGTATGTGGATCTCTGATTTTTTTTTCGTTAGCAGAATCGACACATCAACATTCACTTAACTTTCTGTTAGTAAAACTAATCGTAAATGTCATGTATGCTGGTAATTTAATTTGTTTGAAAAGCAAAAAATTTTCTCGAAATCTTTTCGAAAATGGAGGCAATTCATACTCACATTATAAACATCAATTGTATCGCACAGTTTAATTTTGAAATTCGTAGTGCATCTTTTATTTGCTTATATCATTACGTCACTGCACTCCAATAATTGAAGTTGATCAATCATTGGAGTGTAGTGAATCCTTCATTGCACTCCAACCCTCAATCCAGTCATTAAACATACACTCCAAGTTGAAGTATATGTTTAATGGTTGGAAGAATTGTTTTGACATGTGACTGTGACGTCAAGTGAATTGACTCCATATCAGCCCTGCTCTTCAATAATGTATTTTGTGAAATCCTTCCTGTATCCGATAACTTACAGCAGAACAAACTTCAAGAAGGTAAGAGGTTAATTTGAAATGTTGAAAGCAAACTTGTATACGAAAATAAGGCGACATGGATTAATTAGATTGATGTAAATTTTTCACAAGTACTGACATTTTATAAATAAGTGAAGAATTTGCTAGCAAAGAGGCATAATCATAATATCGAAAATAATATTTCAAATTGTGTAGAAGATTATATAAAAATCGTTTTCAATAAACAGATTATAAATTAAAATGTTACGGAAACCACCAGAGAATTTCCATTTATTGAATACGGCAATCAGTATGGCTAAATCTCAAAAAAGATCGCAATAACAAAACCAAATGAGAATTTAACCCTCCGACTGTGTGATTTTTTAAATCACTTTTTAGATGCAGTGTTTGTAAATGTGTTCAAATACCGTTGAGCCAAGCGAGTTGTTATTTATATACAAAGCTTTATTAGTATAATATGATCCATTGCTATAAAAGTTTTATGTAAACACATTAGTCTGTAAAAATCGCAGGGTGCAGCAGAAAATCGACTTAATTCCTACCCGCGGAAATAGCGGAATTGGCAACCGGGGGGTTAAAGTACTCAATACTCTTTCTAAGAAATCAACAGCTGACGTGTTGAAGATGATATTACTCATTAGTATTTCATTAGCAAAATTAATAAGCTTTTAAGCAAATACAGTATACTCTCTATTACCGTGGGCGGATTATCCGATTTGCGGTTTATCCGTACTCATTCCGGACTCTCAAAAAAATTTAAAGAGAAACATTTTCACGCTTATCATGCATGTAAAATCGATGTTGATGTTCGATCGAGAGATTCATTCCGTGAAACTAGTGAGCCGTGACGGCGGAGGCTAAAGAATAGATTCTTTCTTCTTCCACATGCTATCTATACCGGTTCAACCCCTAATTTTCCGAGAAAGGGATCATCCACATCCTGCTAGCCCATTCTCGTACGAACACGCTTCTCTCCGACACGTCATTCTTTAACTTCTTCGTCTTCTTTCACTTTCGCACGTGTTCCTTTAGTTTTTGCGTCTTGTTTATCGTCAGTTAGTAGCGTGAAATTTTTTACTGATAAAAATGAGTGATGTGAAACGAAAACGAAACGTTTTAAATGTTAAACAAAAATTAGAAATCCTTCAAAAATTTGATAATGGAGAATCAGCTAGTACTGATGCAGAAGCTGTACTAAATGAGGGAAATACAATTTCTCATTCTGCTGCTCTACAATCTGCGGAAACTTTGCAAGATTATATGGAACAAAGAGGATTTGATTACGGTGACATTACTACGGTCCGTAAAATATGTGTCGATATACGACAAGAGATAAACAAAGAGCAGAAGCAAAGACGCATTACAGATTTTTTAAAGCAGTAAATGTTAAAAAGAAAAATTCGTAGTTTGATGTTATACAGCATGCAAATGTAAGTAATTTTTATATTTTTGTACTGATGTTGATTTCTTCTTTAATAAAAAGGAGTTTTCGGATTATCCGTGTTTTTCTATTGTCCGTGCGATCCCTCCCGGTGATTAACCCGGATAATCGGGAGTGCGCTGTAATTATCTTTTACAAAAAAAATATATACATATTTACAGTTATGCCAATGATTTCATTTAGTGACGCACAGTTTATCTCCGTTAATAATTCGGAATAGAAATGTTTACATAGTTGCGTAATATGCCTGAAAAATAATATTCGAGTTTCTATACAAAAAGTGAGGCTACTTGCAAGGCGATATTAAGTTTCTTGGTATCACATGTGCAACTGCCTCTAAAAGAGTGTCTTGGGAGGCAGGCCTCGCACGGGCTCATTACTTATACAAACGCAGAACTCTCTTAAGCAGTAAAACTTTTTATGGGACTTCTTTTTCATGCGGAAGAAAAGATCAACACACGAGGCGAACAATGGAAGTATGAAAATGAAGAATAAAGGATTTTCTAGGCTTTGCAAAGGTTATGGGTGAAGAATAAAGTGTCAGAATTCATTTACGGTTATATACAGTTAGATGCTCCGAAAACGAGTTCAGCAAATTAATTTGTTATTTAGTTTTAAAATGAAGAAGGTATACAGATTAATGAAAATTCTATACATTTCAGAAGGCGGTAGACTGAAATTCGTATGACAACTAATAAAAATAAAAGTGAACATAAGGTCATGCTATACTTTTAATATGTTGCGAATGCAAAGGTTAATTTATATATTTTAATGAATTTTTTAATACAATTATGGAATGTTTAGGATTAGTCTTATCGAATGCTTAGCATATAGTTTTGGAATTTCTTCTTTTTATTTACTATCTAAAGTACAAACAATGGAATTTCTTTCCAGAATTGACAATGTGTCTTTTCTAATTAGGGTTTTAATTAACGAAATTTAAAAATTTCTTCCCAACATATTTATTTTTAAAAACATTTTCAGGTGGTGTTTATAAATTTTCTTTATGCAACCATTGGTATAATAAAACAAATGGGTTTTCGTAAATTTCTGAAGATTTCTGATTAATGCGTTAGTCTGAAATCTGTTTGTCGGATTTTAAACATTTTTGTTCTTCAGAATATAACAACAGTTTACATGTTTTAACAAAAGAACATCGATGTCTACTAAAATACTAAAAGAAAGCGACTTGGCTTGAACAATCTGGATCATGTCTAATTTTTTTCCAATATTAAAAAGCTTAACTTTCAAAATTAACATCACATTTATGCATATATTTTTCAAAGCTATAACTGCATCTTAGGGTGATTTGACTGTTGAATTTATTCCCCAATGTACGTTTACATAATTGTAAAAATTTTCAATTAAAGTTGCTTAAGATACATGGTTTGATACGCCATAAGAAAAGCTTCAAAGAATACCAGTCGAATATCTTTAAACTGTCACGTGTATACAAGAGAACCAAAATACAATTAAAACATTTCACCTCAAGTAGTTTATACATCATTTTTTTCTATATGATTTGCTTCAATGCAAATATTTCTGTATTTTGAGTTGTTGAATTCTGCTGATTAAAGCATTGATTTGATTCATATAGCCATCCTAAATAGCTCTCCTATAACTGGTACACTATTGGGATACATTTATACGGGATACATTTAAAATGGGATACATTTATATTCAGTTTCAGGATTGAACTAAAAGTTGAAAAATAAACTTATTAAGAAGTCTAAATTACGTTACAGAAAAGCAAAGCTAAATTTTTTAAAATTAATTTTTAATTTTGCTTCCAAAATAAAAGAACGAGAAGAATATATCAGCAGTAATAACGAAACAATTTCCTTACAGAAAAAAATTGTTCCATCGGTGCATAAGATAATGAGGAGTCGAATTTCATTTCGATGGATTTCCTTCCCAATAATTTATCAGTTCCTTCCAAATTCTTAAAATTATACTACGATGCTTAGTAGGTTTCATAACTAAAATATATATTGCATGTAATAAGCAGAACTTTGTTTCCGGTAATTTCAGCTGTATTTAAATTTCTTACTTTTACACTTATGACGGTCGAGAATCAAATTGGTTCCTGAAATCGAGCTTCTATCACTAATCTTCAGTAATCTTTTACGGGAAAAAGAGTGATTAATACTTTTTTGTTTATGTGCAAAGACTTAGCTAGACTCTGTAGGAAACTTTTCAGTTTAAAGTAATTAAGCCTGGTGTTATATTCATCTAAAAATCTAGTTTAATTAAGAGCCGAAAAAATAAATATAAAAAGGGTTATGATTAAAGTGATGAATGAGATTCTTCGGCTGAAAATTCAGAAGAAAAATAAGAAATTCGGATATCATATTATAGATAAAATAATTAAACAAACTTCCATTTCCAACGTAAGTTTCAGAAATTCATTTTTTTCATTCTTTCAAACAAAATAATTGAGTCACTGGCGCGTGATTAATTATAATGCCATTTGTTTTCTTCCAAATATCCCTTTCTTCATAAAATGATAGGGAATCAACAATTTTTCTTAGCTGAGATTTTCTGATTACATGGTGATTAAAAGAAATTACAAGGCCATTAAATCTTCTTTACATGATTATAAATTTTGGCATAAATATTCAAAAATGAACCATTAAAAGATTGATTATGTTTCCAAAAGGAGTATCTATAAAAATATAACAATTAAATTAATATACACCATTAGAACAGTATATAAACCTTTCTACAATATTTAGTTTCAGAGTTTGTTATAAATAATCGGTAGCAATATTCCCTAGAATTTCCCTTACACTTCCACAATACGGTGCCTTTTGCGTTTAGCTCAGGGGTCGGCAACCTATTGGAACGGAAGAGCCAAAAGTTACAATTTACAGAATTTCCCAGTTTTTAAAGAGCCACTAAAAATTTTCGTTTCAATATTATAGTATTTGCCTATATGTATTTGATTTTTGATTCAAAATAAACGGCTTTAAATAAGGAATAATATTTATTCATATAAAAACACAAATATAGATAGTTACATCAATGGGAGCATTGGCTTTGCATGCCTTTTGACAATCTGTTTTATAACTTGTTGTTTTAAGTTTCAAGCACGACTCTAGATTTTATTTGTTAGTTGACTTCTAACTTTGCTTTTTATTATATTCATACAAGAGAACGCCTGCTCGCACGAATATGTCGGCCCGAAGATCATCAGCACTCCATATGCCAACTTCTTCACCTCACTGTAGCATTCTGGAAGACTATTCCATGCACCGAATATGAGGGCCTCAACTCGCGGAATTTCTTTTAGAGCTGTCCACTTGTGCATGCATTTCTGGACCTCCAATTCTTCCAACTTGCTCTTGAGTTCTGTGAACTTGCCACTCCACAAGTCTTTGGTTTTCAAATCCAACAATTGCATTTGAAGCGATCCAGCATCACTTCCAAATGGCTCAATGTTGATCTCATTTGTATTTGTGTTGAGAGGAATTTCTATGAACGTGAGAGTACTTTTGTTTGTTTTGAATTGCTAGAATCTCTCATCGAATCCATCCTTCATGTTTTCTAAAGCTATGCTGAAGTAATTCGTGTCAATAGTTGCATTGGTCTCATCGCGATATTGCTTCAGATTTTTAAAATGAAGTACTTTACCGCTCTCCATGTCTTCAACAAAAAGAAGTAATTTTTTTCGAAACAAACTACTTCTTCAAGCAAGGCGTAGGCGGGGTTGCCCTTTCCTTGCAGTTTTAGATTTAGTTCATTTAGTTTCATTGTGGTATCTACCATGAAGTTGATTTTTTTTCTTATTTTTTAAGGGTTTTAATAGTAAATTATTAATTTTTTCGTATGGAACTGGAGAGCCGCAACTTAACATCAAAAGAGCCGCAGGTTGCCCACCTCTGGTTTAGCTGAATGATTAGAGTACGCGCTTGAAGTGAAGAGAGTCCGCAGTGAACAGAAGATCTTTCGGTTGACTGATTTGGTCCTAAATTTGATACGGATATACAATTTGAGAGTATAAACCGTCTACTGAAATCTATTCTTTTAGCTTGTTACAGTTTTAAGTTACCGCATTCACTTACTTACAGATAGAAAAATAGACAGTTTTCCCGGGTGAGACTATTCAAAGACTATTTCAACTTCTTTCTATTCCATTGACAAGTGACGTATCCTCTTCATGAACGAGACATTTATAAATCATTAATAAAGTATTATTATAATTGTTACGCTAAACTTGTCGAATTAACATTTTAATAAAGATTTATTGACACATAAAATGAATATCGCTAAAAGTTTTATCTTTAGTATATTAATGGTTGGTGCACTATAGAATATCTGGATAGAAAATTACAGGGTGATTCTAAAATATCTACCAAAAATATAAAGGTAGAAAATTAATAAAAATAAGCAGATTTTGTAGATGACAGGGCACTCGTAATTCTACGTTTGGCCATGTTCAGTACCCATAATTTTCACCTTTGAGTTCACGAAAATCCTTATGGCACAAGATCACATGCTCACCAGGAAAGGTATTTCATTGACATTCGGACTGTGATGGTACACAATTTCTCATGAAAATCGATCAATATACTAAATAATCTTTGCTTAAAATACTTTGAATAATCACTGCACAGTACTTTCTCTAAGAAATATTGCTGAAGTTCTTTCCGATATTTTTCCAACTGTTCGCACACGAATGTGGTTATAGCACAGTAGGGTGCCAGCTCATTTTAGCATTAAAGTCAGAAATCACATCGATAGTAGTTGGATCAGACACGTAATCACTGTACACTGTTCTCTAAGAAATATTGCCGAAGTTCTTTTCGATATTCTTCCAGCTGTTCGCACTCAAATGTGGTTATAGCACTCATGCAGCCAGCTCATTTTAGCATTAAAGTCAGAAATCACATCGATGCTCGATGGATCAGACACGTAATCACTGTACAGTACTTTCTCTAAGAAATATAGCCGAACTTCTTTCCGATATTCTTCCAGCTCTTCGCATAGGAATGTGGTTATAGCACAGTAGGGTGCCTGCTCATTTTAGCATTAAAGTCATAAATCACATCGATGCTAGTTCGATCAGACAAGTTATCACTGTACACTGTTGTCTAAGAAATATTGCCGAAGTTCTTTCGATATTCTTCCAGCTGTTCGCACACGAATGTGGGTATAGCATAGCAGAGTGCCAGCTCATTTTAGCATTATAGTCGGAAATCACATTGATTCTAGTTGGATCAGACACGTAATCGCTGCACAGTACTTTCTCTAAGAAATATTTCCAAAGTTCTTTCCGATATTCTTCCAGCTGTTCGCACACGAATGTGGTTATAGCACAGTAGAGTGCCAGCTCATTTTAGCATTAATGTCAGAAATCACATCGATGATAGTTGGATCAGACACGTAAGTCCTTTTTCTTGACTACCATGGTCACTGACGTTATTATGCATGAGATTTTTCTTCTGGGGTACAGCAAAAGCGTGATCTACTTAAGTACTCGTGAAGTCGATAAAAGTTCATTGCTTATACAGTCATTTATTGCTGGGAAAAGTGCATGAAATGATCTTTGAGTGTATGCCTACACATGCGCCACCGCTGTAAATTTTGTTTCACTAATGGCGGTCGTATTTTCATGCATCTATTGTAAAAAATTGTATCGTTAAAATATTTGTATAGTTTGACTTCATCTGTCTTTTTTACTTGCCCATAATTTCCGTACATGTCAGAACTGACATGTGCCATTTATGTATAGAAATACTATTACAAAATCTGTATACTGTATACCTCCCTATTTAAAATTACATTTTTACGAAATATTTTTAGAATCTCACTGTATAGAGGCAATTGTTTAAAAAAAGACATCCAAAGGCTTTCAATAAATGCTCAAACCATGTAAATTTATGGATATTAACCACGTTACTGTTTTGTTTGAGCGACATGCTTGAATAAAATTTCTAAACAAATCAAATTAAATTATTCATAGGCATTATAATTTGGTACAAAAATGAAGTGGAGGCCATAAACTTTTAATGCTTTCTTTAAACTCTTAGTTGTATCAAAATTACCGCATCTCCCACCCAAATAGAAAGTATCATATACAGAAAATATAGAGACTTTAAGTGGTTAAACATGATAAGAAAATCTTTATTACTTCTTACTTGTGTTGGTTAAAAATTAAGTTTTACTGTGACGAACAATATGACACTCTACTCATAATTCAAGCTATAAATAAAATTTCTCTCAAATTTCAACAATTCAGTACTTTTTCTGTACCTGAAATTTTATTTCAGGTATAGGAAAAGAACTTATCAAACTGAACAATTTATTTCAATCATAAATCAACACACAACATTGGTATTTTTAGTACTGTTCAACAGAAATCTTCAAATAATAAGTAATAAAAACACATGTTGTAAGAATTAAATGTCCTTAATGAGCAAAGCGTGGTATTTTGCACACACAAATACAATGAGAGAAAGTCATCAAAACTCGATTATCTTAAGCTGCCATCAGCGAGTAATTAACGAAGCGTTAAAGAAGAAAATAATTTTCCGAATATTTTTAAAGTAATTAAAAATTCCCAAAGTCATTAGCCTATTCTCTCGTCACTAAACTATTTCACTGTAAGTAGTCGATGACTGTTAACTATGTAATATGTTACTGTGACTGTTAACATGTTAAAGCTTAAGTAAATGTACATTTTTTAATGATAACAAAAAGCAATGAAATCATATTATGAATAATTATTACTTAATTGTTTCATTGTAGAAAAATAGAAAGATATTTTATCAGTAGAAACATTCTCATGATTTGGCAGCTACTCCACTTCGTTATTAAACCCTAGAGTAAAGATCTTTTATTTACAATGATCGAAATCCGTTTATGAAAATTATCAAACACGTTGGAATATTTTTTTATTTCCAATGGCAAAGCAAAAAAAGTTTACAAAAGAACGTGTAACAACCAGCGGGAGTGTTCTCCCCTAAACTTTATCGCATACTTCCCCCAAAAGGTGCTGTTTCTCCTTCCCCCGCGTGGCTAAAAAAATCGAACCTACTGTTATCCAGAATCCAATGACTATCAGAAGGTTTTTCATTATAGCGATTGAAAAATATCTAGGTAAAGAATCAAATTCAAAGCTATGCCTGCCGATTAAAACGCATATCTATCGCACACTGCTAGGTTTCACTCTTGCCGTCTCAAGGACAAACTGACGTAATTCGCTCCTTTCGCCTGCACAGAAGACTGCTTCAAGTACGCATGCGCGTGGAGATATAATTGGTTTCAATAGTAAATTATACAGACCGACAGACAGTCAACCCTTTGACGGATTTGGCCCAAACTTTTATACGGACCTACATTCATGACGATAAAACTGTGTACCAAATTTTATCCACCTAGCTATTCAAGTTTTTGAGTTATAGTGTCCACATGACCTCGGACATACAGACAGACAGACTTCCCGTTGACGGATTTTGTCTAAAATTTGATAGAAACCTACATATTATGTTTTAAGACCACATACCTAATTTCATCCCCATAGCTCTAATAGGTTTCGAGTTATCGTGTTCACAGACACACAGACAGACATACAGACACACAGACAGACATAATTCCAAAATTGTGTTTTTCGGACTCAGGGAGGTCTAAAACGTAGATATTCGTCAAAATCTCGAGTTCGAATTTTTTGACGATTACAATTCTTTCTCTTTGTATACTTCGTACACGAGAAAGTAAAAACAGAAGACCGAAGTCATTTCCCCAAAAGCGCTTTCGCTTCTCAATATCTGGACACCTCCGTAAGTCGTTGAAGAGCCCCACATCGGAGCAGGTGGTCCCTTTCCATTGCTTCTCCAGAATCGCATAGTGGGCAAAAAGGTTCGGTAGAAATGTCTAAGCGGTGCAGATGGACGGCAAGGCAATCGTGTCCAGTGGTCAGACGGAAGGCTGCAAGTGCATCACGTCTAGGTTTGTCAGGTATAGAAGAAGGGCTAACCCTCCTCCAACTTTTAGAGCTGTACGAATCTGAAGATCCCGCAAGCAAGACATCGCATGCCGGAATTGTGGATCACTTAGCCGTCGGGGACGTTGCCCAGGGTTCACCTCGAGGAGGTAGATCTACGTTGCACCCATTCATGCACTCATTGGAATATACTATGGTGCATAAAAATCATTAGATTGCAGGCACCATACGATTGCTGGAGAAATATTTTATTCCTAATGTAAATATCTCATTTCAAACAAAGGTACTTTTCCGTTAGCCGGGCGCAAGCGAAAAATCGTCAAATAATGTAGAATTCCGCCAAATTTCTTACAACCGTTCTCTTGGCGACTGGGCTCGCGTTTGGTTCACAATTGGCGACATTTGCGCCCGGCTAACGGAAAAGTACCCAAATAAAAATTTAAATACAAAATTATATATATACAACGAAGCTTATTGTGAAAATGAAGTGCAACTATATATTGTGAAATCAGAACCAATTTTTGTTTGGTTTTACTAGAGTAATGAGCAACTGAATACATCGATCTTAATTGTAATGATTTTCATTCCAGTAGATTTAAAATATTATTAAGAACATGTAATGTTCGTAATGTCGTAATTAATTTTAATTTTAATAGTAATTTAAATATTAATCGTAATTAATAATGTCGCTTTCCCACAATGTTTGTCTTATGGTTGGAGACATACATTTACAGAGGTTCTTACTACCTATCGGGGAATGGAGACCAACAAGCCCCGATCTTGGCGACGAAATTGGTGACCATTTTGGCGACAAATTTGGAGACTTTGGCAACAAAATCAAGGCCCTCAAAAATGCTGGAATTTTCTCGATATCTCTATTGGGGGCTGAGATATACAGAATTTACTAGATGATTCTATGTGACGTTATACCCTGTCAGGAAACGTATCAAAATCCGGGAGTTGCTTAGATGAGACAATCGTCTTTGAACGTCTGCGGAGTTCGAAAAATCATCTGGAAAATATCTTTTATTGATCATTATTTGAACATACTTACTATTCATATTTTTGTGTAAAAACTTTTGTAACGCTACTTCATTATTTTACTGTGATATGAGTAACATTTTTAAAAAGTTAGTTTGCCTAGTTTTGCACGTTTTTTTTTATTTTTCAGTCAAAGCTGTGTAAATGTATCTTTTGGGTGTAAGGAATGTAGAAAAAATAATTGAAAATTTAATTTTTAATTAGAATAAACGACATTTAAGAACGTTATTGTTTATTTAATATTTCTATAATAAAATTCTTCTACATTCAAGTTCCAATGTAGTAAATAAATAAATTTACTAGTCAGTTATTAATTACTGAAAATGTCAAAGATAATTGTGATATAAAATAATGAATGACTACGTATTTTAAAGTTAATATTGATCAAAGGTACTAATGTTGTTTTGAAAAGTTAAAATTTATTTTAATAAAAACTTCAGTTCGAAATGTTTGTACAGCAAAATGTCAAGGAGAATTGCGAATTTTCTGGAAAATGGTCTTTTCAATTTTTATACATCTAAAAATCACTCGGAATACCGAAAACTTTTACAATTATTACGTTATTTTAGCTATATTCGGAAACTGTAGAGCATAAAACTCGATTTTGAGCTGTAAGAAATTCCTAAGTTGAAATAAATTTTCTCTACTACATTATTCTACAACAGTAATTCCTCAGGCTTAAAATATTTTATTCACTTTTCCAGAAAATCTATAATCAATCATTTTGTCGATCAATTTCTTTTTTATACCTTTTGGGATGGATAAAGTAGAGAAATTGCTTCCCATGTGGCAGATATTTTATTTTGTTTCTGTATTTTGACTTTAAAAGTGAAAACGAAAATAATACTGCAGAGTTTATCTTACACTAGATATTTTTATTGGATTGATTGTGTCTGAATTGTTTGAAGACTATATTAAAGATCCATTACGCGTATTTTATGCTAAAGAAAATGTTATTTGAAGCATTGGAATTTTTATTTAGTTGAACTATAAATGTTGGTTATATATTTGAATTGATATTTTTTCTTTTTTGTCCCCAAACGTTAGAAAAGATGCATTAATTACACAGATCAGCGAAGTATTATACGGGGACCGTATTAAATTTAATAATTGGTTTTGTATGTTGAAGATATGTGGCTACATACAGGAATAAAGCTTTTCTGTTTCAATTTATATTTCTTAAAAATTACATGGATTACACAAATGTATTTAACATTCTTCAATTTTAACCTCCACATTGCACATGGAAACATAATTAAGATATAAAAAATCACCAGGGATAAAAGAGATATTTATTTGCTTTGTTTTCGTACAGCAGAGTATAGTAAGTATGGTATAATAAGAGTATAGTAAGATATCTATAAAATCACAAACTCATCACTTCCATAGTTTATACGTTTCATAGTGAAAATACTGTTACAAAAGTCTTACTGTGGGTATATGGTGTAAGCAGTCCAATACGCAGGATAATGGAGAATGAAGGTTTATTTACAAATATGCAGGAAAACACGTAGCACAGGTACAGGAAACAATAGTTCTTGCACAGATTACCAATGTAAGCAGACAACAATTCACAGGTAATATCAGTTCAGCACTTTGTTATCTAACAACACAAACAGTCAGCAAATAACTAGTAACGACAATAACTGCACTTTCAATAGCGCTGAGCTCACCAGCTTCCTAGCTCGCACTGCGGACGAAACTCTACAGTCGATCCCAATGGATCAACGCTACTACAGCTCGGCGTCTAACAGCTTACTAGCTCGCACAGCGGATAGAACTCCAAAGATGTTAGCGCTCCAAGGCGATCCCAGTCGATCAACACACACTCCGTCATCCAAGCGCTCTCCTTATATAGTCTCCCTCGGCAGACCGTGACGTTACATGGAATCTTCTTGTACATTCAAGCGTATCTCCTCTGCTAAGAGAGATATCGAGAAGATTCCAGCACCTTTGAGATCCCATATTTCGTCGCCAAATTTGTTGCCAAGTCGCCAAGATTTGTTGGCAAGGTCAGGGGTCCACACGTGGCTGCTGCCCGTCATCTCATACTTACCCCTGCAAAACTCTCTTCCCAACCATAAGACTCATATTGCTGGGAAGCGACTTTCCATGTTTGTAACAATACAAACACAACACTTGCATTCCCGTTTGGGTTCAGCCAATATAACCTCTGTCTCTTTAAAAGAATCTATAAAGTTGTTGCTTAAAGAAACTCTTAGCTGTTCCTTTCACTACCAGGTTTCGATGAATGTTCTTTCTCTTGTTGTCTAGTTTGTTCTGTCTCGATTGTGGCATTCACGATGGTAACAAATGTTCTTGGTTTCGTGCGCAAAATATTCAAATCATTACGTATCATCCATTGATGGTCTTCGTAGTTTAGAGTTTCTAATGGCCTCTCAATACAGGGTGTTCGGACTAAAGGTATCCAAAAATAATGATTTATACTGAGAGAACCATACCTGATTAGTAGCAAATTTCAGTTACGTTAAGGAAGAAAGCTTGGCAAGTTACTGGAAGTTAATGAAGTACATTGTGAGCAGCATTAGATACTCTGCAGATACACAAAATGTAATAAATCTCCTGCAAATAAGCAGCATTTCAGATATTAGTGGAATTTGAATCGGAAGAGGAAGCCTCAGTGCCTTATCGGCCAGATCTCTTAACACAACAATGGTTTATACTGAGAGAACCATACCTGATTAGTAATAAATTACAGTTACATTAAGGAAGGAAGCTTGAAAAGTTTTGAAGTTAATGGAGCATTAGAGCAGCATTATGCTAATATTTGACAGATCACAAAATGTAATAAATCTCTTGCAAATAAGCACGCATTTCCAGATATTAGTGGAATTTGGATATGAAGAGGAAGCCTCAATGTGCCTTATGCCATGATCTCTAAACACAACGCTGACGATCCATTTTCTGGACACTATTAAAATTTTTGTACCACGTAAACTGTGGGTACGCAAATGTGCCACCGTACCTTTGGGCTTGTCTGAAATAGCAGTTTTGATCGAAATAGCATTACTTAAGCAGTTTTATTTAATGCTACTATGACGTGGCAAAGATCGATTTCTATTTGCATTCAAAGAGCTTTAATGACGCGACGGAGCTTCATTAGTTTCAAGAAACTTGATAGTTGTAGCACGTAACTGAACGAAGCATAATGA
>BGPR01007787.1:48627-60116 GCA_013235015.1 Araneus ventricosus | reverse complement strand
GCACTATTTTAAAATGCTTGCGATATTTCAATCTATATTACATTAAGGTAGCAATGAATATAAAAGTCAAAAATGGCTTGGACATGTTTAAAGTATTTCAGGTGGTGAAGTTATTACACGGATTTAAGTAACCATAAATGGCCCAACTTGGACTGCCAAATAGAAGTTTAAATAAAGTCGCAGGTGATAGAATTAAGCATTGTACTTATTTAATTACCTGAGATCCAGAAATAAAAGTTCAGAAGCTGGATTTGGAAGCATGCTCCTAGTAACTTCCTTAATACTGTTGTCCATCAAGTTAAGAATTTTAAGGCCAGAAAGATTCTCGAATGCGAAGTCTACAATGTAAGTGAGACCAGCCTTGGTAATGCCCAAAGCTTCCAGATTCTTCAATGGTGGCAATACCTCGTCTACTGATCCCATGTTAATCATGTTGATGTCTATCAGTCGCAGCTTCTGCAGGCGTCGTAGTTGCTGCCAGTCCCACTGAGTCACGTAACTGGCTTCGGTAGCCCTCAGTTCTTCAAGTGTGTCCTCAAGACCTTCGAATGCGATATCGTTGTCAGAGAGGGACATTACTTGAGATTGGTAGAAGCGAATCTATAAGGAAAACAGAGTTTAAATTGTAGATACACAAGTTGTCCGTGAACTCTTGGTACAAAAGAAAGGTGACAACAAGACGAACAAAATATACCATAGAACCAACCGATTTTCAATACAAATTTTATCCGATATATCACTGATTTGCATAAATTTCGTAACAAAATAAATATTCGTCGTACAGATTAGTTGGTATTAGTTATATCCTTATGTATCTACTCAAAATTCTTAATTGAAGATATTTTAAACATTTTAGAGTCATTTGGATCATAAAACTCCAGCTATCCTCTTTCACGAAATTACCCCTGCCAAAGCGAGGTATTTTAAAACAATGAGATACATAAGTCATTTAACCCTCCTAGCGTCAGGCCCGAGATATCTGAGTGAAATTTTTTCCTCTCATAACGGCAGAACCGAGACTGTCTCGAGAAAGAAAAGTTCCATATAAGTGTCAGACACGAGATTTTCCTTCTACAAGTTTTTCTCTTCCCCCCAGGTGTCACGCGGCGACATAACGAAAGGGAGTGTCTGTGGTCAGAGGAGGGTCAGTTTGACCAACTATTCTGAGAATACTCAAAGAAGGGTTTTCTAACAAAGGATTCTGTCACAAAGAATCGAGGTTAGAAGTCATCTGTCGCTGCTGAACGATAACATGTCTAATAGACCCCCTACGGCGCGAAAATAACCACAAAAGGGGGTTGAAATCTTTTTGTTCAAAACCTCACAACTTGAAGAATAATCTTCTGTTTTAGCTTGACAATTTCGTTAAACGTAGCAATCTGAAAGCCTAAAGGCTGAAGGGTTAAGCTCTGAGATTTTTTTTGTTATCGAAAGAACTATAAACTCTAACCGTTTCTTACTAACAGTGGTCGAATTCACATTTACAAAGAATTTTTTTAATGTCGGTAATCTTTATCAGAAAGTAAAAAAAATTTTCACCAGCATATCAACACCCATTCATTAACATGACTCGATCCGCTCAAAGCTTTCATGAAATATTCTTCATACATTTAATTGTTGTAAGCCTTTATGGAACAATATGTGTCTCTCTGTCTGTCATTAGCGATGCCTTTATGGAATAAGATCTGCCTCTCTGTCTGTCATTAGCGATGCCTTTATGGAACAAGATCTGCCTCTCTCTCTGTCATAAGCGATGCCTTTATAGAACAAGATTTGTCTCTCTATCTGTCATCTGGAAGACTGTAGGATCTAAGTTACAAAAATTCAGCACAGATATACTTTGGAGTTTGGGAATGTGCACCTCTGCGCGATTTTTTAAAGATTTTAATTAATTAAAAAGGTAAAGAAAATTTTGACGTTTTTCAGTGAAAACATACAAAAATAATATCACACAAAAATGATTATTACGCTATCTTAAAATTTAAAAAAAATTTATAATACCAATTCATTGTTCGTGAAAAGTTTTTCTTAATTTAACAAATTTTTAATTTATTTTTAGGCATAATCTGAAACAATACTTTTATTGTTGCAATGAAATTTAAGCCGTTTTCATGGTTTCTACAACTATAATTAATAACATGATTTTCTTTCATTGTTGAAAAATAAAGAATTAAGGCATTTTTTCATATTTTTTGGCAATGTCGTAATGAATTTTTTTTACCTATTATTAACCATTTTTAACCTATTAACATACACCTCTAAAATACTTTATAATATATCCAATATGCTGAAAGATTATAATTATCTATTCTTTAATTTTTTTTATCCACATGTTTTTTTTCCAGCATGTTTCAATAGATTATTATTAGGTAGTCACGACTATTATTACTAAGTGTGCACTACACCTACTGTTATTTAAAAAACCCAGATTATGGTTACTAGCTTCGATCAGTATTTTCTTTAGATTATTTGTCTTTTGTAAAC
Source organism: Araneus ventricosus (assembly GCA_013235015.1). NCBI lineage: Eukaryota > Metazoa > Arthropoda > Arachnida > Araneae > Araneidae > Araneus > Araneus ventricosus. The sequence goes on along the minus strand of BGPR01007787.1, from coordinate 57,632 downwards.
TATTAAGTGTAAATTTCCATGGTAGTTTCAATAGCTTTTGTTAAATTTCAAATAATTAATATCAAAATGGTATTTCTGTTACTCGTCTGCGTTTGCTATTTTTAAAGATGTCATTTTATATTTGAAATAGCTGAATATATATTTTCCTATATTGGCTTCGAATTGTTCGTCATTTTTTTGTAAATTGTCCCCATCCCCTCTTTCTTTTGTAATTACGGGTCCGCTTACGATAGCAACCCCCCAATATGAGAATCATTGAACTAGCCACAGATCCTATTCATATTAAATTTACTAACATAGAATTATTAGTTAAAATAAACTAAATCTTATCTACTATTGCTATGCCCTACCACATCTCGGTTCCAAGAGAGTATGTCAATTCCAATCAATGCGGTATGAACGGAAAAGTTTTTAAATAGATTCGTTGCAAATGGGAAGAATTTTTTAATGAATTACACCTTCTCCTCGATTTACGACCATCCTGACTTACGACCACACAAAATAAATTCCAAAATAAAACTTAATTTCAGTTTGTATTTTTGTTTACAATACACACAATACAGGGTTAGCCTAAATGATTCATCAGGTTCACAGGACTGTTTATTTACAAATATACGACGTACAAAAACGGTTATATAAAAAAAGATACATACACTCACCAAGTTTCTGGTACATACTACAAATGTTCAATGTGTGCTCCCTTGGTCACCAGCCACACATTCCAACGGTAATCCAGTTCCGTCCAGACGTTCAATAGTATGTTTACGCCATTGTCAGTCACAGCAGCAGTGATGCGTTGTAACAATTGCAACCGGTAGGGTTTGAAATGCAAACGCTGACGCAAAATATTACACACTGTTTTCTGTGGAATGCCCAGTTCACGGCTAGCACGAACGGTTGATTTTTGAAGACTGCGCACAAAGCTCTGTCTCACGCGCTCCACGATTTCCTCTGAGACACGCGGTCGCCCCGTGCTTTTCCCTTTACTCAGACAACCAGTTTCACGAAATTGTCGAAACCAATGCAAAATGCTTTGGTGACCAGGGGCAAGTTTTCCGTATTTGCGTAGGAATGCTCGCTGAACGCTCGTAACCGAAGAACACTTCGCATATACCAAAACATAAATCTCTTCTCCTGCATTGCCGCCATCTTGCACAATGCCGCTACAGGTCTGCCATCTAGCGAGCACGCGAGGCAAGAGGCGGGCTTTTAAACTTGGGGAGTGTATGTATATGTATCATGTCATTTATCCCCTGTCTTTGTAGGTCGTATACCTCTCAATACATAGTATTTTGAAACACGATACATTATTTAGGCTAACCCTGTATAATATTTATCATGTATTTCTCCTCTTATGTAAATAATTATACGTACATAGATTGAATTTTTGTGTTTCATGTACAATTTTAATAACCCGCTTGAAGAAAATAGTGAAAATGAAAAATATACGACGAGATCGATTTACGATCCGTCAGTTAGAACGGAACTCAATCATAAGTCAAGGAGGACCTGTATTCAAAAATTAAATTGTTGGGAAATTAAACTCTCTTTTCCGTAAAATGAACTCTAAGAGATGCAAAGCAAAATTTTCAGGACTACCATTTCACCTAAAATGTATTTTTTTTCTAACAGTAAATACGAAAAAAAACCCTAGAGGACGTATTATAACTTGCTGACGGGGTTATTGCTAACAACGTGCAAATAGGGAGGCTTTCTTACCCTCTCAAAGTTTCCTCCTTTGAAAGCATTGTGAGGAATGTAGAGCAAGCTTGAGTTGTTGATCTGAATGGAGAAGATGTGATACTTCTTCGCTGATACCATCTGAAAGGGTTTCATCAGATCATCGGGGTTGTACAGGTTGCTGCACGTCATCACGGCGTCGCCATTGTTGTTCTTGCAGATGCAGTGGGGGGCAATCCATTCGGCAGGTGGGCAGATGCCCTGGGACGCTCCGATAAGACCCGCCAACAATGTTATGGCCAGCAGCATGATTCCTGGAATGATCCTATTATTTATCTCAAGCAGATATAAGGCTTAAAAATATTCAGTGAGATTTAGAAACTGACATCGGCACATGGTAGCATGAAAATTCCTACAAGTATTTTTTTCTTTGTATTATAATGGGACAAGGAATTATCAAAAATAAACTACATTTCGAGATCCATTATATTTTTGTATCCTTGCTATTGTCCTAATTTACTGGGAGAGGGAGTGGTGGTCTGATGTAAGGCCTCGGCTTTAGGGTCGGAGGATTCCAGACTCGAAATCCGATGCCAATGAAGATCAGCCCTGTATATGGACCTGATGCACGTCACATCCGACGCTGTCCGTCAAAAGTCCTCCTTCTGGTGAGGCGCGGAAGCTTAGAGAGGGAGGTGCAAAAGGTTAATATTATTCAACTAACTCCATAATTTACTGAATTTCATACAGTGGATCGAGCCGTCATTTAATCAAAATGCCAGCTAAGGAATCGGCAAAATTTGAAGTATTGCTGGAAATTTGGAAAAACACCATGGTGAATATTTTTCCCTATATATATATACACTGCAAAATAATCCCGTAAAATTTACGGTTTTAAACTGGCAGCTGGGTTGGTTGTGCGAAACCGTAAAAGTTACGAAGTAAATCCGCAGTCACAACGGTTTTTTACCGTATGAAATTAAGTTTTCTCCGTAAAAATTAAGTCATCGAAGTAAGTGACGTCATCGACTGAGTTGAGTTGTTTTCTCCTTCTGTTCGAGTTGAGTTGAAATGCGCTGATGTGTATTATCAATTAGGAATATTAATTAATCTAGGATTAATTAGTAATTTCAATTAGTTTAATTAATATAAATTTTAATTGAACTTACTTGGACGATTTCGATGCAAGATGGTGACAAAACTTCTAACTTCTTCGAGCCGGGGATCGAAACCGCGTTCACAGAAATACAAGGCAGTCGCTCTAACCACTAGACCACCGGAGACTTCTTAAAATAAAGTAAAAATAATCTATTTGAGTTTTAAAGTCAATATAGCTCTAGTGGCGTCACCTAGTAGTGTAAAAATCAACTATTGCCAGAACACGTGTTTTAAGGTTACGGAGATGGAACCTTATTGAAAACATGAAATGAATGCAATAAAATTACATTTAAGAAAAGGGAAAGTTATCTTACTTTCTGTACGATAAATTTCCCTTTTCTTAAATGTACGGTACCCTTTTCTTAAATGTACGGTACCCTTTTCTTAAATGTACGGTACCCTTTTCTTAAATGTACGGTATTGCTTTCCGCAATACCGTAAGAAGAAAAATAGAATTTACACTGACGGTTTTAAACCGTTTATGGCTGGAGCGGAAAACGGTGAAAAACCGTTTTGTCAACAAAACAGCTTGAAACCGTCAAATATACGGAAAAAGTCCGAGAAAAAAACGGATATTTTTTACAGTGTATATCATTTAGTAACATAAGAATAAACCTTTAATTTCCTTATTCTACGAAAATTTGAATGAAATCAAACTTTATAATAACTTTTTACTACAATTCATTTTAAATACTTTTTATAAACTACACAATTTGCGCTTCATTTTTGCCTTTATAACCGGGGATTAACGATTCGCGCTTACATAATAGGAGTTATTATCGCATATTTTTCCAATGAAAGCTTAAAAATTTTGATTTATATATTTATAAAACCTTAATTCGCATAAGGATCTATAACAGCACTATAACCGTGCTGTTATAGTGTGCGTTAAATCGGTTTTTATCACAAAAATATCACATTTTCACTGACTTTAAAATAGTAAAGGCAGCAAAAATCCCACAAATTAAGTGACTTAAATATATACAGGGTTCCCACTTAAATTGGGCCACCCCTTTTAACTTTAGAACAACGTCAGCTATAGTCATGAAAGTAGTGTCTGGGTATAGTAAAATGTCTATGCGCTATGCGATAATCCCACTTACAGCGCTACCTGGTGGTAAACTTCGGAGTTAGCGTTCCTATCTCTAATACGGTATAAAATAGGGGTAAAATGTTAATTAAAAAGTTGTAGAGCTTTATCGACTTACTACAAAAAGATACCTTGTGGGCATTAATACAAAGAATAGAATGCTTAAAATGCAGATTTCATTATTCGCGATTTCACAAACTGTAACGTCACAAAGCTGGTTAAAAAGAGAAAAACAATAGGTATCTCAAGATACCTTTATCGCCTGTGTTCAAAGTGCTCTCCATCATCTACAATACAGATTTGAGCCCTTATTTGAATTTCACTTTGCACACGTTTCAGCATATAATTTAGCTAAAGTAATACGTCATCGAAAGTCCTGCAATGTTGGCGGAAAGGTCACATACACTCACTGTTTGAGCTATTCCCACATAAAAAAGTGTAATGGAGTACTTTTTTGTTCGAAAAATGACATTTTTCCTTTTTGTCCGTGTATTGAGACGTCACAATTTCGAAAAATATGAACGAACAAATGTGCATTTTAAAAGTTCTGTTCTTCGTATTAATGCGCATAAGGTGTCTTTTTGCACTAAATCTATAACGCTCTACAACTTTGTAATTAACATTTTACCCCTATTTTGTACCGTTTTCGAGAAAGGAACGCTAATTCCGGAATTTTCCACCAGGTGGTGCTGTAAGTGGGCTCATCGTATAGCGCATAGACGTTTTACTATACCTAGACACTGCTTTCAACAGCTGCCGTCGTTCTGAAGTTAAAGAGGGGGTGGCTCTTATTTAAGTAGGAACCCTGTAGATACAATTTCAAGCTATAAATTTAATTCAAATACATTATTTGCTTTTTAAAAAGCTTCTTAAACTTTTTTCAATAGGAAAAATATTTCGAGACTTCATTTTCGTCCCAAATAATTTTATGTTGATCCAAAGTTGAAACATAGATATCAAAATAAAGCTTTGACCCTTATATCCTGGCAGTGCTTGAAAGTACAGTTTTAATCACAAATTGAATTAAAACATTTAATCTTAATTTCGCTATTTTTCTTGACGGTACTCAGTAAGAGTGTATTTCTGACAGCAAGCAGTAGAGGAAAATTGCAGGCAGAATTTTTTAAAATTATTAATGGAATTAAATAAATTATTTTAATTGATTATAAAGTATTTTCCTCTTTACCAGGATTATTCTCCACCAAAACTTATCCAATGACGCCAAAATACATTTAAAAAGTTTCTAAATAAATTCGGGATATAAAGGCTTAATTAATGATTCGTAAAAAAGGAGTTCAATTCAGAATAGGTATTCTGTAGATTTTTAATTTAGATAGATGATTAAATAATGAATACGAGACAATTAAAAAAATATTGATCTGTTGCATTTCTTCTACTGTTAAAAATGTTCACGGCCCATTATTTAAAGCGCTTCTTGACGAGTGAACGCCTTTCCGCTCTTTACAGTGATAGTCGGTCGAACTTTCTTGTGTGACAAAAATACAGTCAGATTTTGAATCGCTAATAACTACGAGACTAATGATGCGAAAAGAATGGTTGATCCCACAACGGATAGATCACATCCGTAAGAGTTTTTCGCATGGTATTTGTTTTGTCTGTGACGTCATCGTACCAGTGTAGGAGAATGCGCGTGACTGTTATGAATTAGCATTACGTAAGGTTATAAATAAGTGTAGCGTGGAAACGCGTTTAGCTAGGAGGTTGATTCTGGTGGCATTTTAAAGAGCTTGAGGAATATTACTAGGACCCAAAGTGATACAATAAAAATATGTATCAGAATATAAGTAAAAATCAGTATTAAATTGCAAATTTCAAACTCCGCATGTTTTTTTTTTTTATTTTAGCATGCAGAGTTTTCTTTCGAATTGCACGAAAGTTACAGAATACTTGAAATATGTAAAAGAAACATTGTATTAAAATTTTAATTCAAAAATTTGAATATTACGGGAAATATGAGCATTTCTAGTAAATAATGTTTTACTGCGCATACGCGACATGTAGTTCTATATACTGTCAACAGATGGCGCCATCAAAAGCTACTCTAAATAAAACATAAGAAAGGCGCAGTTCGTTTCCGCGTCTTAGAGTTTTAGTGAAAATGTCGGGATAAAATCATAAAACAAGTGTTTCGTATTAATAAGTAATTTAATTATCAATTTCTTTAATGCAATATTTACACAGAGTAGTATAATGGTTACAAAATAGATATCGCATAGTTTATCGTATGTAGTAAGGGTGTGTGGTAGCTTGTGATTTATCTATTCTGTAACCATTATACTACTCTGTATAAATATTGCATTAAAGAGATTGATAATTAAATTACTTATTAATACGAAACACTTGTTTTATGATTTTATCCCGACATTTTCACTAAAACTCTAAGACGCGGAAACGAACTGCGCCTTTCGTATTTTTTTCTAAAGTATTTCAGTCTCAAAGGAGATTTCAGATAATTTGAATTAAAAGACATATCAAGAATATCAAAGACCAAAAAATTGTTAAAAAATTTATGAAACTTATATAAAAAGAAATTATGAATGTAATTAAATTTAATAAACACAGCATCAAACAAAATCGTGTTTCCGAAAGTTCTGGTCAGAGTAAATAAATAAAATGGTAAAATAAATACAGTTGAATTTGCCGGCGCAATCAATTATACACTCGATGACTTTACAAATAACATGCAAGAAAGACCTCTTCGGAATTTTAAGTCAGGAATATTAAAAATATCAAGCATATAAAATGAAAAATATTCTGGCAGAATGATTAATTTCGTAGAATAATTAAAGTATAAATTTAATGTGCTTGAGAAGTTTGCTTTTATTTTTATGGTACGGATACAAATAAGACTATAATTATCAAGATTTTAGCTACCAATACTGAAATACAAAACTTTTTAAACTTGTTCATTGGAAAAATCACTCGATTAATAAAGTATTAAATAACGAGAATATATTCACCGGTAGAAGAAGTGGCGATGGTGTTGAGTGTAGTTTTATTGTGTTGAGATTAAAAAAATGTGAGATTAAAAAAATTAATACTTGTTCTCATCAGAATCAACATGTGGTGAATTTTTCACTATCTACCCCATTAGACATGATTGGACTTCTATTTATCTGCTTTTTGGAAATTATCAGTTAATAAAATCCCGAATTATCAATCAACGTCCTATTTGAGTTTGAAACATGAAATAAGGATATTTTTCACCCTGATACTTGTTATCAGAATCTTTATATTATGATGACGCGTTATATAAACTTTTCTTTCGTGTTTGCTTTTGAAATGCAAAAAAAGTAGGACTTGCATTGGCTTCATTTAAAATAGCTGATAATAGTGAAACGCATGCTTTGTGTTACAGTTTGTGAGCATGACATTAGAGTTAAGCTCAAACTGAGAAGAACAAGTTTAAAAATTTTGTCCTCTACAGACATGACAAGCTTACAGACATAGGTAGTGGCTAATCAGGATTTTTGGTCTGGGGTGCGGGGGGGGTCATAGAAAGTTTTGTTGTCGCTGGACCTGCTTATGTATAGAGAAAATACTTAACTCTACTCATCTGACAATAATAAGGTCCATAAATGATACTAGCAATACTATTCGATTTCTAATAAAAAACACAATGAGATCTTAGCCAAAAAATGTCTTCCACCAACGTTAACGACTAAATACGAAGGAATGCCAAGCGAGAAAATCATTCGATCCTGCACTGGGCAGAACGCAATGTTACCACACATTATTTAATAAAAGAGATTAAAAACAAACAATATAGTGATTTAAAAAAAATCAGATTTTACGGTTTATACTCTGGGGAGGGAGGGGCTGCGGCCCATAGGCCCCTGTTCGCCACTGATGACAGTATGAAAAGAGTATGATGCATACGTTGAGTTAACAGCTCAGAAGTGACCTCATGTATTTATAAGCTTGTTTGCATATGTTAATTCCGTTAAAGTGTGTAATTCAGTTATAGAACTATGATATTCTTAGGTAATTCATGAAATACTTATTTATCCTATGAAATAATGGATTTCCACGGTTTAACGTAACATGTAATCAGCTGTAACGCTGCATAAATTCCAGATTTATCAGCGCCTTTTAAATAGTCTTTTAAAGACAATTAATATTTCAACTAAACTTTACTACTTAAGTGAATCGGCGTAGAACTTTTTCCCCAATCTTTTCAAAATCTAATTACTGTGGTTCTTTAACCTGTCTAAAATAAAAGTTTCTTCACGCAGTCAATTCTCGAACCCCATAAAGTTGCTGACCAGCTCTTTTCCTGGAAGTCCGTTTCGTAGAGCATAAAACGATGCTTTTATTGATTTGGTACTTCCTGGTAACAGCGCTGCCTTTGTTGCAGTGATTTCAAATCCATGCCGTGACTTGGACTAATCTTATAATATAATAAATGCGAAAAGTGTGCCCGTCTGTCTGTCTGTTTGTTGCTTTCACGACCAAACTACCAAAACCGGGATTTGATGAAAATTGGCAGATAGGTAGCTTCAAACCCAAGCAACTGACATAGTAGGTGAAATCACGTTAAATTAATTATTTTATCTCAGATTAAAAAATTAGTTAACAAAGAAAGCCCATTGACTCCGCGATTCGCGATGAAGTTTATTTATTTTTCAATCAACTGTCACGTGACGCTCAGGAATGTGAAAAACATGTGGAATAAATTATTTTTAAAATCAACCATCACAACTTTTTTTTCCGCTGTAACTTCGCTGGAACAAATTGTTCGATAAAAAAGTATTTTTATACCATCTTAAAAGATAAAAATTTTACCTTTTCAATGATAATACCAATTTTATTTCTACAGGACATTTTTCATTCAATTTTTTATTAATTTTAAATTTTACGTGCAGACGATTTTGAAATAAAGCACCCTCGAGAAGGTTAGGAAATGGTTAGACTTTGAACTAATTGCCTTATTTCTGAAAAATTTGCCTATATTTATAAGCATCCATAAAATATACGCAGAATTTACATGTATCTGCCTGTTCGTCGGTCGGATTAATGGTCACAAGCAATACGTAACTGAACGAAGTAATAACAG
>BGPR01007787.1:32772-45337 GCA_013235015.1 Araneus ventricosus | reverse complement strand
AACAAGCCTGCACATTCGCCGTCAAAAATTCGTCAAATGAATTTTGAATAAAAGCAGCCGTTTCCTCGCTGGAAACAAGATGAAATTTATGCTCTCCACGATAGCGTAAGTAAGTCAATAGAGAACGGCAAATGATACTTCATTGTCGATGCAGCTGCCGACCAGCAGGTGAAATTCTCACGCTTTGTTTTATCGGAAGGGAAACGCTTCTTCACGAACATTTTTCGGAAAGCATTAAAGTAACAACATTGTTCCTCGCTTCTTTCTGGGGAAAATGGCTGTTTTTTCGGATATTTGCGCATTTTGCATGTTTTGTGGGGTTATTTTCGTCGTCGGATGTGAAATATGCGACTGAAAGAGGAGATCATATGCCTCTCTTTATGTTTACTTGGTTGTTTACCCGTGTAAGGATGGATAAATATGTAAAATAGCTTCGAATGATTTTAAAGTCCGCGCACGTATGAAGTAATGCTGGTCTGTTTAACAGAGCTGAGGAATACCATTTATGTATAAGAGTGTCATCATGCAAAAAAATGAGAGGAAAGGTTATTTCTTTTCTTTCTGTTGCTATGGAAAAGTGATCGAAATTGGATGTATCTACAGTTAGAAAAGCTTCCTACGTTTTTTAATTCTAATCTTAGTGAATAAAAGAAACTACTTGAATTTATTAGTAGCTATAGACATACAAAAATGCAACCATGTTCTTTAAAATTTTCAGTTGAATATTATCTACACAAATTAAGCTTAAATCTTCTCTTTATGCACTTATAATAAGCATTTAGCACATCTTTGCAGCATAAATATTTGAAAATGCTCTAAAAAGTGAAGCCATAATTGCATTTTAAAATTTTACGTTGCATTAAAACTACTCACTTTTTAAAATTTCAGATTTGTGGCTTCAGTGTTTGTGTTAAAAAAACTTATTCGTGATTCATTAATATATAAGTACTCTTTTAAGGATTTATAAGTCATACGCTTTTACACTACGTATATAAAATAAGACATTGCATTTTTCGGAATGACGTGCTAAAAATTTCTATTTAATTTCGCGAATATGTCTTGAAGTGTTTAGAAAATACGTGGCGCATAGATACACTCAATGACTGATACGGGAAACTAGGGAGACTTGGAGACGTGATTTTCTCAGCTTGTGAGATTATTGGTAATTTTTGTGTTCCATTTTTATTTGTTTTTTGGTCACATGGTCATTTTGAGGGGATTTTAATTCCAATCTTAAAAGCCATCGTAATGGTATATAGGTAAATATGTTTAGGGAACCCAAAAGTAAATTTTTACTTTTTCATTTCTCAGTGGATAGGAAGTTTACTATTGAAGATGTGATAAATTAAAATATTTCTGAATTTTAAGCATACTTCTAGCTTTAATTTGATAAATGGCATTATGCGGTATTTTAATTCTAAGTGGTTTAATTTTTAAATTATTTAGAAAAAGTCAAGTTAGGGCTACTTGACCCTAAAAGGTTAGGGATACTGGACCCTAAAAAGTTAGAGAGACTTAACCCTATCAAAAGCTATTGCAGTTTCGATGTTGTAGCCGACCGAAACGCATTTTGTGGTTGGGATCAATTTTCTGCTGCGTGGAGTTTATCTGCAATATGGCAACTCAAATATAGAGAATAATTATTTAAAAATTGTTTGTTAGTAATTATTTAATGAATAAAAGTTCTTTTCAATGTGATAGTTTCAAATAATGGAAATAATTGTTTTAGTAAGAATTTTAACAAGAATTGAAATATATTTATTCCATTTTTTCCTCTCTTACGAAAAAACTATTTTTATTAATTTATTACTGTAATAAAAAAATCTTTTGTTCGAACTATTTGTTATCGTTTGGTTTCTTGACAAAAAAAGGCGGGAACAAGAAAAATGGACATTAAAATCAGAAAAGGCTTTGCTTGTAAAACAAACTGAGCAAACAATAAGAAGAAATAGACGGAAGTTAAAAAAAGTTTAATATCGTCATTTCATTTTCATAATTTCGAATTATATTATTTGACATATATTATTAGTTCCATAATGTTACTAACTCCTCCTATTTACACAATATAAATTATATTTGCTCGAAAGAAAATTAAATAAACAATAAAGTTTTTCTGTGCGTAATCTGACATATTTTTGTGTTTAAGATGTATTATTCTGGGGCGAACCTACCTTGAGTTAAGGCATTCTTACTGTAGGGTCAAGTGTCCCTTGCTTAGGGTCAAGTACCCTAAGGTTAGGGAGACTTGACCCTAATCCATTTTATATAATATATTTATTTTATGATTGAATGAGATATCAGTTTATCATAAATACATTTACTCTTCTTGAAAACAAGTCTTTTTTATGATGATAAAAATTCAAATTTTCGAGAAATAAAGAAAAAGTAAAAGTAGGGTCAAGTCTCCCTAGTTTCTCCTAATGACGATATCCACATAATTCATCCTTTCTGTGCAGATAATATGATGCTATACGTTATATCTGATAACTGTTTGAATATTTTGATTTCGTGTTCCTAAAATATAATAAGAGTAAAACTTTCGGAAAATGCGCGGAGCTTGAAGAATAGCTAATACTCAATTTTTTACAAGGGTGGTACAGATGTTGTGCCACTAAGCCATTAGGTTTTCACCCTCCAGCAGACCTAATCTTTCTGTTCTTTGTGCCGCAAATTATTTGGTCATCTGTCTTCTAAAACTCCTTCATAAGGGGAGCTATATTAATCACTGCTGAATAAGATCACTGCAAGAGTTTTCAAGAGGCGCCTCAAGTCTTAATTTATAAAAATGATTTATAATTCAAGTTAGTGTGGCGGGGAAGTTTAAAGAGTCGGATGCCTGCTCCCGTGTCGTGCTCTTCATCTAAACATGATTCAAAATTGCGACGTCCATCCCAAGATAGCTCTCTTGTAACTTTGAAACGGGATGTTAATCTAACTAAATCAAGCAAGTAACTTAAAATCGGAGAAAGAACATTCAATTTCCTCCTTATAATCCCCGTTTCAAAAGGGTATTCTGAGATTTTGATCACGTTATATAAAGCTTGAATATTACCTCCTTGGCCTACGAATTTTACTAATTTCCTAATCTTACGCCCCATCCTATTTTTGGACAAGCACTTTTTTTTACAATCCTTATAAGGAAATACAAAACATCTGAGATACTTATAAGTATCCAAATGATTTTTGTCTTCTAAACTAATTGCTACGTCGGCCTAATTACAGATATAACTATCAAAACTTCAGTAATTTGATGCTTGACTCATACATGTAATTTTATGCGAAAGAGTTTAAAGGGTTAGTGTATTAAAGAATTTATATTGTTTAAAAAAATTTAAACTGAACAGAAATTTCAATATTAATCTGCGATACAACATCCTAGCAAAAATATGAAAATTTCAGCTTATAAAAATACAAAGCAATGTAAATAAAATGTGTTTTAATCTTAAATGAAACATTACGTAGTGCATAAACAGGAAAAACAAACTGACGAGTCAAAATGGCCAAGAAACTATTTCAAACATACAACTTCGTTTAAATATAGCGCTGAGGCAAGGCATCTTTCCTGCAAATTTCCTTTCTTTAGAAAGCAAACTCTGCAGATTAATTATAGCGCCTTGTTCTTTTTACGGCACTCTGTGGGAAAAAAACGCACTCCGGAACAAATTAGAGTAATGTGGTTAAGCAAAGAATAGAAACGTAAACAATGAAATTTAGTTACTTGCTGGCAAAATGTGATTATAATGTTCACCTTGTTTAAAAGAGTAATTTACTTTGACCTCTTCCTCGGAAATGGTGCCCCACGTAATGCTTCCGCAAATAACTTGCAAACAAATAGAAACGGCTTGTTTAAATTGAAACTAAAGCTCATTTTTGAGTAACATAGTTATGTCTCAAACTTGCGTAAGCAAATTTTAGTTTTACAAACAAACTTTCTATGTAATATGAACAGTTGAGGTTTTTACTCTTGAACAATGCAAGTATTTCATTATTTTTTTTGTTTATGCTGCATGAAGATAATAAATGCCTTAGTAATTCATGGAGAGTATGAAAAGTTTAATAATATCTAATATTTATATGATAAATATATTTTTGAGTTAAATTATCCGACAGTATGGCAATATTTTATGCAGCCATACTGTCTGTAGCACTGTAAAATGTAAACATTTTAGCACGTTTACACCTGCGCGTACCATTGGTGGCCGGTACTTAGATGTCCCATCAGGCGGCGCGTACCACCAACAGTTTAGTTTGTTTAGTAACTAGTTATAAAGCCCATATAGTTGAAAGTTAAAATAATGGAATGGAATTTTAACGTATATTAATTGAAAAAATAGTATTTATGTTATTTCAACTCAATATTATAAACATGACTTTAGTTCGCCGCCGCCTGATAAAGCAAAGCGCTCTTAGAGTAGACCTTCATGGGAGAGAAACATTAATTGCAGCACCGGCGCGAACGTGTTAATGTAAAAACCTGGGAAGTTTAAATATTTAATTAAAATCTGCTTTTTAAATCCTTCTTGAGATTATCAAGATTAAAATGATCGATGTGTCACAAGTACAGATGAGTAAAATATAATCGTTTGTTGCGGTAAATGTTCCCAGTCTACCTACGATCGAGACACAACTGTGAACCTATTTCACCTGAAAGCTCTCCAGGAAGAAAAGCTACTCCCATCTATTACAGCTGTATCAGATTTCTACCTCAAGTGCTAGCTAGATCTTCCGAGGTCACTTTGACTAACATAACTGAAGATGACACACTTCCCCTTTTCCATGTCGTGGTTAGATATGCTTGACTAACAAGGGCAACACCAGGTGCATGGGTCACCGATTTTTCAAATTTCGTACATTTGTAGCAGTGCCTTAAGACAATACAACATGCAAGCCACAAGTTCTACAACTCAGTAATTTTCAAGAAAATCGATCGAAAGCATTAGCGGATAGAATATCATCCAGTTCACTGCAAATTTAGACTGAGATGGCTTCGGTCGGGTGGTTAGCGTCAGAACTTCGTAATTGCTTGGATTGCGAGTCCCACACTGAACTTTTTTTCAACCTATCATTTAAATATTTTATAAAGAATAATTACGTTTATATGCATGGGTATTTATTGTACTTTCAACACCGTTTAGTAATTCTGCTAATTTTTTTCGAGATAAAAATTTATTTTTTATTATAATTTTATTCATCACATTATGAGCCTCCATCTCATTAATACAGCTGAAGCGATGTGGCTGATATTAATTACGATTCATACAATGTGATGAATAAAGTTATAATAAAAAATAAGTTTTTATTTTACGAAAAAAAGAATTACTAAACGCTGTTGAAAGTTCAATAAATATTCATGCGTATAAACAATATTATTCGTTATAAAATATTTAAATGGTATTAGCCCTCCAGCCGTAAGGCTTTCAGATTGCTACGTTTAACGAAATTGTCACGCTGAAAGAGAAGGTTGTTCTCCAAGTTGTGAGGTTTTGGACAAAAGGATTTCAACCCCCTTTAGTGGTCATTTTCGCGCGATAGAGGGGCTATTAGACCTGTTATCGTTTGGCAATGACAGATGACGTCTGACGTCGATTCTTTGGGACAGAAACCTTTGTTAGAAGATACTTCTTTGAGTATTCTCAGAAAAGTTTGTCAAACTGACCCTCCCCTGACCACAAACACTCCCTCTCATTATGTCGCCGCGTGACACCTGGAGGGAATAGAAAAACTTGTAGAAGGAAAATCTCGGGTCTGACACTTATATGGAACTTTTCTTCCCCGAGACAGTCTTGTGTCTGCCGTTATGAGAGGAAAAAGTTCACGCAGATATCTCTGGCCTGACGCTAGGAGGGTTAAGAAAATGTTCAGTGTTGGACTCGATCCGGTTATCCAGCAATTACGGAGCTCTGAAGTTAACAACTGGACCGCCGTTATCTCGCACTAACTTGCAGCGAATTGTTTGACAACCTATCCGCTAATGTTTTCGATCGATTTTCTCAAAAATTACCGAGTTGTAGAACTTGTGGCTTACATGTTGTATTGTCCTATGACACTGCTACAAATGTACAGAGTTTGAAAAAAATCAGTGACACATACACCTGGTGTTGCCCTTGTAAGTGGTATTTGAACCCTTATAACAGTAAAGTACAAATATTTTAATACAAAATTGGAAACTATAAACGCTTTAATAAAAATGTGATTCTTAAATCTTGCATTGTCATATTAAATTTAACAATTCGATGTTGAAGTATAATTTTACAGCATAAAATTATCAAAACATTAAACGTAAAGAGATTATTTACATTTTTTCTTTCATGCAGAACTTTAAAGTTGGTGTTTTGAAATTATTAACTTGGACAACGAATATTCAAACCTCGAACATCTCATGAGCAAAATAAATTCCTTCTGAATAAACATCGCAGCAGAATACAGTTGCTTGTAAATTAAGTGTATAAAAAACCAGGTTGTGTAGTAAAAGCACTTGTAAAATATACTATGCCATAAGTCATTTTAAGGGCGCAGCTATCCAAAGGTTTAATCTATATCTCTTTCGATTCTAGTTTTTTTCCATTTTATTTTGGAGGTGCTAAGAATTGACGAGCCCCATAAGATTTGCTTATTAACCCTTTGCGGCGTAGTGTGCCAGCTTATGGCACACCTAATTTCATTCGCTTCTCAGCCATTAAATTCAACTATAAATGGAAAATAATAGGTTTAGGATAAGGCTAATAGTACTCCTTTTAGAATGTATGTAGCAGCCTTATGAAATTTCGTTTCGGCATAGTAATTATTAGGAATAAAGTTTGGGAAAATTCCTGAACTCAGAGATAAGAATTTTTTTCAGTTCTGGACGTTTACAATTTTAGCAAATTAACTCGAAAATTTTCCTCCAATATTCTTGAAGTTTTAACTTATGATTTTCTGTAAGATTAAACAGTACTTTTTGAGTGTATCAAGGTGGCTGTATCTATGAGGGTCGTGCCCCCAAAGGTGGGCCCCCCCCCCCCCCCTCGTAATGAAGTAAGTTTTAAAAAAACAGTTTTTTGTAGATTCTATGTCTAGACAATAAACTAAACCCATTCATGATGATTTCTCATCAGATTTCAAAAAATTTAATACCTTGCGCCACAAATGGTTAAATCAATTAACGCATTCCATATAGGCTATCCACTAAACGCTTGTGTTCGTTCCCTGACTTTCGTTAGCTATCTCAATAAAACAAAGACGTCCATTTTTACTGTCCATCTATAACAGTTATGGAGTGATCCGAAAACAATTTCAAATAAAGGAATTGAAATACGAAAATTTTCTTATTGAAGAAACTAGAGAAAAGAAAGTAAGTTTTTAAAAAACAATTTTTTGTAGATTCTATGTCTAGACAATAAACTAAACCCATTCATTAGGCTATCCACTAAACACTTGTGTTCGTTCCCTGACTTTCGTTAGCTATCTTAATAAAATAAAGATGCCCATTTTTACTGCCCATCTATAAGGGTGATTTGAAAACAATTTTAAATAAAGGAAGTGAAATACGAAAATTTTCTGATTGAAGAAACTAGAGAAAAGAAGTAAAGCCTACATGATAGAAATTTCTGGACTCTTTTTCTCTAAAAATTATTTCCTGCTTATAATAATGGTCGAAAATAATCAGTTGTTATGAATTTGAAGCCAGACTTCAACTTGGTTAACCCCTTAACAGTCGGTCCAATACGTCATAAGTGAATCGAATTATCGCATTTTCAGTCTTATAATCTAAAATTTAATCATTAATTAGCTTTATAATTTGACACAAAAATTGCATAGAATCCATAAACATCTCAAGTATTCTATGCCTTCTTATTCCTTATAAATGAAAATGACAGCCCCTTTCCGAAACAAAAGAGGTCATTTTATCAGATAGCAAAGAAAACGAACTGCTGAGGGATTATCTTATTTTAAAATAGTCCTGACTTCTGTGTTTATTTCGTTTAAAGAAAATGAATACTCTTATGCAGTACTAAAATTGTGATATATTGTGTATGTTCTCGGATTCCAGAACCCTCCGAGCTTTTGCGCATGAGCCAGCCGGAATTGATATCAGCAAAATGGGGTGAAGTGAAAAATGAAAAATGCAGGGGGAGATGTTTACATTTTACTTAGCATGACCTAACAAAGAACTCTGGAAATGCGCTCATCCTACTCATTGCCTGTCACCCCTTTCCTGATTAAAATCGTCCAAAAGTGCTAATCTTGGCTTTTTGAAACGATCAGTATTGACTGATTTTAAATCAGTAACTCCTTAAGACACTCACTTAACCAGTTAAGGTATTAATCTCATCATTAGAGGGGAAAATGTCCCTATTTGAGACATTTCTTTTGTTATTTAAATCCATATAAGAATGTAAAGGACACTTGGGGTACTTAATAGTGCTAAGTGATTTTTATCTTTTAAATTTCTTTTCTCACTTACAAGGGAAGGGCACGACTTGGGAAATTCAGTTCGGGATGGGACTTGGTTTATTAATAGTACACCTTTAGGGTGTTAATCCATTAAAATGCTAAAGCGCAATGACCAGCCAATTGGGAGAAAATGACCCTCAAACTTTCGGCATAGCTTATATACCAGTAAGTTGCCACCGCTGTTGAAGCGCGAATAGCATGGTTGGTATAGTACTGGCGTGCAAACCTTTTGCCCAGGGTTCGATCCCGCCTCCGTTTTCTTTTTTGAAAAGATTTTTTCAAATTAATACTTAATTAAAATGAAAATTTATAAACATCTTTTATTAAAATATTAATAATTTTTAAGCATTAAATATTTTTTATTCATATGATATATGAATCATAGCCATAATTTTATTTTTAAACAATTAAATAATCTAAAAACAATTTTAAATTGATTGAAAAATAACTGCTTATTTATATGATCCTTGAATTACAGTTATAGTATAATTTTTAAACAGTAAAATAATTATAAATACATTCTTTCCCAACCAAAACCAGTTCCGTAAGGCTAGGTAGGAAATTTCGTAATTGCTTTAACGGAATCATTCAAAACTTTTAATAACATATAATGATAATAGTAATTATACTTATTTTTTAACATCATTAAAGCTGTTTTTTATGATTATTTAACTTTTAAAAATTAGATTATGACTATGATTGATATATCATATGAATAAAAATAAAAATAAATTTAAAGCTTAAAAATTATTAATATCTTATTAAAAGATGTTTATAAAAATTTGTATTTAATTAAATATTAATTTTTAAAAATATTTTCAAAAACGAAAACGGAGGTGGGATCGAACCCTGGACAAAAGATTTGCACGCAAGTACTATGCCGACCATGCTATTCGCGCTTCAACAACGGTGGCAACTTACTGATATATAAGCTATGCCGAAAGTTTGAAGGTCATTTTCTCCCAATTGACTGGCCATTGCGCTTTAGAATTTTAATGGATTAACAACCTAAAGGTGTACTATTAATAAACCAAGTCCCATCCCGAACTGAATTTCCCAAGTCGTACCCTCCCCTTGTTAGTTGCAGATTCAAACATCAAAATTATGTAATTCGATGCACGAGTCAAGCACGCTATTATATACTCAGAGTTTTAAATAAAATGATGAGATTTCTATATTTAGAGTAATGAAAACCAATACTTTTATTGGTGTAATGGATATTTCATATAACATACAGAAAAATACTCGAAATGACGAAGATATACATTAGTTTCTTACAGGAAACTGAAGCAACAATAGCTTATGTCTATTTCCTAACTATAATTAAGTATGGCAAATGAAGAAAGAACGACAATCAAACGACCATCAAACAAAAGTAACGTAACTTACACACAACTTTTGTCTCCAACAACTTTTTTTCCGAAAAAGTTTTGACAACGAAATAAGATTAAGGAAGGAAACAAGATTTTTTCCGTTGAGTGTTTACTGTCACAATTCCTTCTGGATCCAGGGCCCCATTTGGAGGGTAATCGATATGACACACGGAAATCAAATTAGCTCTCTATGATGAGTGGCATCTCAATGGACCATTCTAATGTCAATCGGAATTTTGGACGTACAAATGGGTTCATCTGTATTAAATGAAGGCCATTGCTTCCATCACTTAGATGTTAAAATTGTTACCATTGGTAACTGATGCAATGCGTTTTGAAACAAACAATTAACCTAATTTATCAGTCTTTTTATGTAATTATGCCAAATTATGCCTGCATTAGTTAAATTCCTATGAAAGTGATGCAACTTATAAATGTTTTGAAACTTTCTATGGTCTTGTGTTGAAATCTGCATTCCTCTTTAATAAACATTTCCATCATAAAAATGATATAAACAGATTTTTAGCAAACTTGACACAAAAATCACTTTTTATACAGCAAGATCAGGACATAAGTGGTTATTCTCGAAAAATATATACCTGTCTTCGACTGAAGACAAACGATTTTTTTACGTTTCTATGTGATAATTAAAACATAATTTGTGTACAAATTAGTAAAATATTCAAACTATACTTCGAGATCATAATGCGTTAATTAAAACAGATCTCATCGAATGGCATAACATTAAAAAACTAATTATTTGATTGAAAGAAACCTGTATTTGTCCGCCAGCTCTTTTTGTATAAATTGTGGACAACATTTCATCGTTATTTATATGCAACGCTTCAGAAAAAAATTTTAATATGCAGCAAAGCGGATTGCTGTTTATCTAAAACTAGAAAATCACCCGTCATGGTTTGACGGATGCAAATTGCCTCTTCATTCGAGAGATTTCTCTTCAAATTTGACGTGTTTAAATAGATATATATGCGAGAGAAATGTTTAACATTGATTGAAAACAAATAAAATAAATATATGTTTTATGACAGGAAATATTTTTTATTTACATATTATTTACATATTACTTTATTCAAAAAACTTCTTGGTAAACAACATTCCGTGCGAAGTATTTTTCGTTGTTTAATAATTTTCCTTGTACTTCAGATGTCTTTGTGTAAGTTTTAACGTGATTGGGAATCCTAGACCTTGAAAGTGCAACATAGAGCTGTCCATGTGAAAAGACAGGCTCATCGAGGTAAATACCAACATGATCGAAAGTTTGCCCCTGACATTTGTTGATAGTCATCGTGTTAGATGAAATTAGCGGGAACTGGCAGCGGTTGAGAACGAATGGTAGATTCACGTCATTGGTGGCTAATTTAATTCTTGGCAAGAAAACAACATCGCCACGATTGCATTCAGATACAATTTGGTGTCCAAACTATATCACGCGCATGATATACCACTGACGTAATTTACTACTTTCTATTAAAAAAACGGAAATTAATTTGAAATATAATTTAAAATTTCTCGGGAACTATTGATCATAGCGAGATAAATTTTATATCAATAGATAGAAAATTTTATTTCACTATTTTAGGGCTATTAAATTTAAAATTAGAACGACAATTAGTCTTTTAAATTTAAATTACTGAAATTTAGGTTCTCTAACAATGAAATAATGCTGTTTAAAGTCTGGCAGTGCTATGGCGCGAGTTTTATTGTTGGTGACGTCAGAGCGTTACCGGAGGATATGGGCTATTATATTAGTAAAGCTACAATGTACAAATTACAAAGCTACAGCTGGGTTATTAATTTCATCCTATGTTTGCGCAAAACATTGTAATCAGCCTCATACCTAAATTATGTACCCACCTGAACTTCTGTCATCAGAAGATAACTCCGTGATTTTATTCTGATAATTTAAATATTTTCAGTACTGAGCTAATGGAAAAAACTAAACAAGATAAAAGAATTAAACAGAGTGAAAATAATAATTAATGCCTTATTTTTAAAAATGCAAATATCAAAAAGGAAATAAATAATTCATTAAATATTTAACGAACCTTAAATATTTGATGAATTATTACCTTCAAAGAACAAGGTAATTAACAAGAAAATTCGTGCTTTTTAAAAAATTCCAAACCATTTCAAAAGGATTTCTGAAAGCATTGGCTGTTATGAAAATTAGCATTTCATATTACAGAAAAAAAGTCTTTTATTTTCATGCATGTTAGTTCGTTTGAGCTTTTATTTTTTTTCAACCAGTCAACTAAATATATGAAAGAAAATCAGTTGCTTATAAAAAAATTTAAAGAATTCAAACAACGAATATAAGCATAAAGAAAATAAATATTTTATTCCTTTGTTCATATTCCGAAGTTTGGTAATATAAAACTGTATTTTGGAATTAATATACTCTGAAGCATAAGACTTATGATTCTATGGCGAACTTTTATTATCAGAATTTGAAAAATTTCTTCGTAACTATGAAATGTATTGTTTTATTATAACTTTTATGTTTACGCCCGTTGCATAATGGTTTTAAACAAAAGTTATTAGCTTCTAAGAAAAATCAATACATAATGCTTTCCAAATAAATCAGTGATGTATTGCTATAGTTCTTAAAGAAAATTCTTTTGAGTAAAGGAGAACTGTAAAAAGTTTTGCAAAATTATTGGAATCAAACTTCTCATAGATAAAATTTGCATGTATTAACCTTTATATTTATCAGTAGAGTTTTGTTTTCTTAATATATT
>BGPR01007787.1:8158-26827 GCA_013235015.1 Araneus ventricosus | reverse complement strand
AAATGAAAAATCTCATGCCTAGAACTACGTCAAGCTTACTGCAATATTTGTTTTTATTATACGTTCTTGAAGACGAGAATGCTGTTTCCAAAGGTTCTGTTTTCGTAAAGGGTATTATATATTTTATTTCTTTAATGATGATTTCTTGGTACTCTTCTTTAAATTGTAATCCAGTTCCTTTCGGACTCACACTTTTCACACGAATTTGGAAAACTAAGTCCTATAACTTTTCTTTTCATTTTAATCTCTTATGTTTTGTGTTTTCTGCCATTACCAACAGTACTATAGCGTACCCACAAGTTGGGCACCTCTGTTCTGCAAGATAGTGTATTATGATTTTTAATTTTATTGATTTTTTTGTATATTTTGATCAATAAAATGAAATGTCAAGTAGACCAAATTAAACATTTTTAAAGCCATTTGCTTTTTGCATTTAATTG
Source organism: Araneus ventricosus (assembly GCA_013235015.1). NCBI lineage: Eukaryota > Metazoa > Arthropoda > Arachnida > Araneae > Araneidae > Araneus > Araneus ventricosus. Next base: position 26,387 of record BGPR01007787.1, on the reverse strand, counting down.
AGGTGTTAAGACCGCCGAAGATACTTGTGAGATATGCGCTGCGTACGGAGAAGAAACAATGCCTCAATGTAACGCGCTTCAAAAAAATGAAGAGCGATTGTACCAAGTTCTAGAACGACCAGAAGAATTTTTACAAATATAAATTTGAAAATTGAAAATAAAATCGAAAAACGCTTGTGAATTATGACTGAACCTAATAAAATTTATTCCACCAAAATATGAATCAAAAACAAATAGAGGTGTTTTTATGCATCCGAAGTTGAGAGCATTTGAAGTAGAAAACAATAAAGAGAATGGTCTTCTATCCAACTCAATATTTTTCGGTGTAGATGTATGTAACTTAAAACCATAAAAAGTGAGTAAGAAGTGATGTTTAGAAAAGTATTTCTTTGAGATTTTAATGAAATATTTATGAATTTCTAAACTCAGAACTGACTCTCATTTTAAATTATAGCTCCAACTGGGGTATGGAATAAATTAATGCTTGATAAAATATATATATATATTATAAAGGCCAAATGTGAATAGTTCAGAAAAACGGAATCAGCTTTTGCGCTTCATTTGAATGTACATAATTTAGAACTAAAATTTCTATAAAAAATCTCAATTCGGAAAATTCTTTGAAATCATGCCCATTATCAACGTAAATTTCATATCTTTAAAAAAACCTATCCCTAGCTTTCGTTTCTGTACCAGAAGTCTTGCATAGAACGTAGCAATAACAGAAAAAGATCTCAATTCAATAAAGAAATGTCGCATGGAAGTCTATTGAATATCGCAGAGAACAAATACTAGTGGAATGCTGAGCAAACTATCATTTTTAAAGTCAATGTATTCCTTGTTTCAAGAGAACTTTTCTTTGCCTTCGCGGAACAGCTCGAAAAAATATCTGATTGAATAGCGAATTCTACTTTTTGATACAACAAACACGAAATATAATCATTTAGGGTTGGTGGAGTCATATAGTACGTGATTTTTGATCAAAATAAATGGAAATAACGAGACGAAATATGAATACCAGCATGAAATCAACATATGTATTTATTATTTATTTTGAAGTACATTTCTATTTGAAGTGTTTGAAGTTGAAACGTACTTATTTTACTTTTGATGTAACATTTGTGGAACTGCATTCTCGATATTTATCTGTATTTATAATATATGGGATAAGAGATTTTTAAAGAAAATGTAAAGAAAATATAACTGTTTTCGGGAATATTTACTTTTACAAGTAATCATTTATGAAAGACATATTTAAAAAAATGTATAAAAAATCTATTCGACAAAACTTTGTTTATAATTTTAGTAACATAATTATTCATATATCAGCATTTTATCATACATATTCATATATCTTTTTTGTATTTGCCTTCCACACACTAAAACGTTTTATGAGAAAAATTCATTCCTGTCATCATTTTAGGCATCTAAATGTTTGTTGTCAAAATTCGTAAACTGGTTCAACATAAACTAATAATTATATTTAAAACATATTCATAAAACATATGCGTAACTATATTTCTACATAACACTAATGATTACTTAAAAATTACGGTTAATTGATTAAAAAATTAATTAATTATAATTTAAACAAGGTTTGTATTTAAGGTTGTATCAAGATTTTTAAGGGTTGTATTAACAGTCAGTTTTATATGATTACGTACATGTCAACTGAGCTAAATGTCGTGATGCCTTCTTCAATTTATATTGGAAGAAATATTCTGCGAAAGCCATTTTTCAGAAGAAACCGTATCATTTGCCGGAATGGTACATTTACTTAAGTTCCCATTACGAGGAAGATTAATTTGTTCACAAATTAAATAAAAAATAAATTTCGATTTTAAACAGGAATAAATTAAAAAACAATGAAAAACATTTGCAAAAATATTATGTAAAGTAAGAGCACTCGTGGTTCCAAACATTATTTCCCATTATTGATAATTAAAAGGCACTATTATTAAAATAAAAACAGCCTTTCTATCTCCATTTTCTACAATAATAAACATCTAAAATCTGGTTTTTGTTTTCAACTGTTCAATTAAAGTCTGATTAATTATACAAATTAATTTGAATTTCTGAATATGACGGATCAAATTAAATTCATTTCGTTATTCAATTAAATTCAATTCTATAATTTGGGTAAAACTAATTAACTATCTTTTCCTTTTCATATAAAGAATTCTTCTTTGTCGAAACACTGCATTTTCCTTAATATAAATATGTTTATTTCCCTTCATCACAATTTTTTAATTACAGATGAAGGTTTTAGTATATAAAGAAACGATTACGGTAATTTTCGTTTATTTAATCATAACTATTTTGCACCCTAGTTTTTGTGGAGAAATGTCTTTTACTAATAAGTTATTGGATTCTTTTATAAGGAATAAAGACTTTGAAAATATGTAGCTGTTTGAAAGTTTGTTAATAATGATTGAATTGCACAAATAACACTTTCTATGTTCCTACTAAAGTATTACTATTTTATATCTTTAAATTTGTATATAGTTCATTACATAAGGGAACTGTATCTTGACCTTATATGAGATTATTGGATAGATGAAGTTGTTAATGATTTTAAAATAAATAATTTATCTTTTTTCTCCCAAACTAAAGACGAGTTCCAATTAATTATAAATTTTTCAAGATGAGAATTTGAATAAAATGTTAAACACTCAATTTTTTCCAATTACTATATGGTCCCAAAACTGTTTTGCAATCCAGAAAACGCAGCAAGAGTTAATTTACACATTTTAAGATGGAGTTAGTTTTTGCTGTCTCCAGTAGAACACAGATATTGTGCTATAATATATCGACAAGATTAACAATGCTTGTAATATTACTGAAATTATTAGCAGTTCCCTGAACGTAAGCCTCACGGTCAAAAAACATTAAGATCTGCTCTTATCACCTCTTTAAAAAGTCCATGCAATTTTTTCTCGTAACGTGATTATGCTTTTGAGTATTAACAAAATTACAATTTAGCTACCAATTGCCTCATACTAGTTTTAGTAGAATGGAGTTCAGTGTAATAGGATAGTTGAAAAAAGCAAATATACATGCTACGGAGGCCATTACACATTGCTGAAAAGGAACAAACCCTCTTGGTCACATCGCGATTTTAACTATCTCAAGAACATTACAACAAATCTCAGAAACAACTGTCAAACAAAGCATTTGTCGGACTGCGTAAAATGCTAAATGTACAGACAGAGGACGCGATGCTGAAAATTGAGACACTTCAATCAAGTTCCTACGCGAAGGAATAACGGAAACTTGACGTCAAACATCTGGTACATCCCTGACGGAAGCAACGTTCGCTGATATTAGATGATTGTTACCGAGTTACGCTTTTGTCGTGCGTGACTGCAGCAACGTCTGGATGAACTGCCGATAATAATTCGTATTAATTAACGTTATTGACAAACATCTGTTTGAAGTTTATAAACTTTTTTCCACCATGGACCACAATGGAATTGTTTAAAATCTGATTTTTTTTCAAATCGGTGTATCGTTATGCACAACGGGTCATGTAAGATTATCTGTTAGTGAAGAATCACATCAGTTAGCCATCTTGACATGCGTTTCAGATAATGTTGTATTGATCTCAATGGATAATACTTTAATCTTTATATTCAAACACGTTGCTTAAATTTTAGACCAGGGTCGATAGCATGTGGGTGGACACTGTATCATCTATATATAAAGGCTGTGTGTGTGTATTGTGTGTGTGTATTGTGTAATGTGTGTGTATTGTGTGTGTGTGGTATTGTGTGTGTGGCCAGTAATGGCTGTGTGGCTGTGGTAACGGTATTGTGTGGTATTGTGTGTGTGGTACGCGTGCGTGCATGCGTACGTGCGTATTATTAGTGAGTGAGTGAAGAGACAGATCTATCACTTACAATACGTAATTTGGCACACAGGTAGTCGTGAGTGACTCAATGCATCTCAAAGCCGTTTTTAAATTTAATCTATAATTTTGTTCTATTTACTGTTTTTGTATTGTTTGGGGTCATTTTTTGGCACTTTTGTCTAAATGTTTTCTAATGACCGTTGAAAAACAATGCTGGCCTCTCGGATAGAACAAACCTTCCGTTCCTAATGAGGATTTGTTTCAATTTTCCAACATAATTTACTGAATTTTGAGAAATTTTTTTAGAAATAATAGTCCCACTTTTCCTTTTATTTTTAACTTTCAGTCTTATTTTTCTCTTGCATCCAAACGTTCTAATAACGCTATCATTTTTCAATTTTTAGGTATAAACCGGAAAATTTATCCCTGTTTTAAAATTAAAATATCTTTGCTCCGATTTCCTCGATGAATTTTTTTATTGATCAGTTTAAAACATTTTTTTCTCTCACCTTATCAGATCCCGGTAGCTTTCGTCCAACTCAAGGTTACTCTGAGTTCGCAGGAACGCATTTCAACTATCCGGATTGGCTCACGTCATAAAATATCGTCTTGTTATTTGCGCGTCTATTCTAATCCTAGTTCATTTTCGGTAGAGAATCATTTAATTTATACTTTTTTGATAGTCGCGCATATATGCTGATATCTTTAGTTATAAGAACACATTATTCGTCGCTCATGCTCCTTGCATTAACTCACCCCTAAAATCGAGGGCGAAATTAATATGTATGTTATGATTTCAAAACTTTTGATCTTTTTTTTATTTGTTGAATTCTATCCCACAGGCAATGCTGTGCACGCTACTGCTAGTCGATTATAAGTGTCACCATAGGTATAAACCCGATGAGTAACTTTTGAAAATTCATCACTGTGAAATATTATCAGATCAAATAGTTAGTGACCATCAAAGTTCATAAATAATATCTGAAGTTTGTGAAAAAGAAAAAAAAATTAGATATTGTCTTTGAAATAGTATAATATCCATCAGCCATTCATCCATCGGCCATAAATCCATGTCCATAAAATCCATCAGCCTGAAACATCATTACAACCGAGACACCTTTACTCATTTATTGTACTGAGGGATTTGGAAAGTGGATGAGAGCATAAGTACAGATTCCACCAGATAAAAATACATTTTAAAAAAATTAAGATGTCCTTATTTAACCAATTAGAGATTTCATTCATAAACCGACTAGGACCGCTTGTAACCTGGTGATGGTCTCAGTTTAGAACCAAGCCACAATATGTTAACCCACTCCAGCCGTTAGGCTTTCAAGGTTCTTTACGTTTAACGAAATTGTCACGTTGAAATAGAGGTTATTCACTCCAAAGGTGAGGTTGACAAAGTTCAACCCCCCCTTTTGTGGTCATTTTCCATAAGTGCGAGGTCTATTAGACATCGTTCGGCTTTGACAGATGACTTCTGACCTCGATTTACTGTGACAGGATCCTTTGTTAGAAGACCCTGTGAGTATTCAGAAAAATTGGTCAAGCTGTGGCCCTCCCTCAACCACAGAACCTCCACTCATTATGTCATGAGTGACACCTGGGGAAGAAGAAAACTTGTGAAGGAAAATCTCAGGTCTGACTCACCTGTGGAACTTTTCTTTCCCCAGCCTCAGGCCTGCCAAGACTATGAGGAGGAAAAAAGTTCACTCAGATATCTCGGGCCTGACGCTAGAAGTTAAAGTTCCAGAATGTTGTTGTGTTACTTTCTTATTCCACTTGTTCTAGTCCTCAGCTAGACCAAGTCAATCCGCTCACCCACTAGAGAAATACTCGAGGAAAACGTTTCACCGGTAAAAGAAGAGTGCAGCTTCTGTTGGCACACTAGGCCTTGGACCTTGAGGAAAGAAATCTGACTTTCTCCATTTGCCTTTATGCTTTAGCTGGGTATAATGGAATGGCCTTCACGCCCAACTTGGTGACCTGCACCAGGAAAATCTTCAGATGTACTCGCCCACCCAGGGCCACCACCCCGCCACGATGAGGTAGCATAATGGGACTTGGGGGGATTCCAGGAAATGTATGAGGGCCTAATGCAATTGACGTTGTAAACGCCCTCCTACTGGTGTGTCACTGAAGCATGGTCTGGAGGGTGTGCCAGTTCAGAACATCGTCTTCGTCATCTGACAACGGTTCAAAATGATATGTCCCCAGTACAACCTATGATGTTGCGTCGAAACATTATTATAGCTACATTAAACTAAAGCCTCCTTAAATATTTACTTGGCAGGCATTCTGATGTATTAAAGTTGAAGACTTTTTTCTTATACATTACCGCATTTCTCTAAGTAGTACCGATCCCTGACCTAAACATTTCATTATGATTGCATATAATAAAATATAAACTCTGTATTGACAAATACATTGAAATCACAGAAGCTAATAAACTACACTTTTCACATCGTCGCCTAACAAACAACGCTTTGAAATTTCAAAGGAAAGAAATGTCAATTTTTCGCAACCAAAACGAATATTTCTAGGCCATTTTCACATCTAGTTGAAACTTTCGGTCTTATGTTGATATCAGACGTGAAAAAAAAAATTCCAGACCTGTCAATTTATTAGTTGCACGAAAATATCTTCAAATAGTCATTATGATGAAACATTGCTACCCACAGTTCTCTTACTATGCCTCCAATTTTGTAAAGATATCTAAAATTGGCAAATTAGCAAATCAGTTTAATTTTCATGCATAAAACAATTCAATTCTTTCTTTCAATTACGTAAAATTACTTAACATTTACAACAGTGAGCAATTCCTATTCTCTTTTATCTTGAGAGTAGACAGATGATGCAGCAACCATCGGAACCTATTTAGAAAAAAACTGAATAACATAAGCTCCACAGATGGCAAAAAAATTAGGGAATGTATTTCGAGAAAGAAAAAAAAAGAAGCATTAAATTAATATATGATGGAAAATACGTGAATGAAAGAAAAGAACGAGCTTATCAGACTGACTATGTTACAACCGGTAAGGGAGAACGAGACAAAAACCACCATTTTTAATATTTTTACTAAATGAATGAAATGGTCATTGTTGCTAATGAAGGAGAATAAAATTTTATTTTTAAATTAATTAAAGTTTAAAATAGTTGCCTAAAATGCATCATTTGGTTTTTTAAATATTTTATTAAAGTATATTTTATTATTTACTTATATATATCATTTATAGGTTTATAATATCTTTTTTATACATATAAATTTCTCACACTTACTATAGAATAGAAACAACTTTCAAATTAAATGAAAACCTTTTTTTTATTTAAAGTAATTTTTCATTACTTAATGTAAAAACCGATTCAAAATTATGTTCATATTGATGCATGCATTAATACCCATCTGATTAAATCTATTGCAAACTCAGCTGGTTAAAGAAGATTTCAAGGGGGCAGGACGGCTTGTTTTAGAAGTAGTTTTGAAGGTTTTGGTTGTTTTTGGTATGTTTTGTGTAAAATTTAAGGGCTGTATTAGTAAAGGGCAAGATGAACATTTTATACACGAAATGTAGCCAACTTCTCAGCCTATCCAGGCATTTTAATCCCATTTTGATCTGTAAATATTTTACCTCTATTCCCAAGGGTGCAGATACAAAGTATAATTTTGCTTCTCCCCTACAGCAGTGTTTGTTCCTTTTAATCCTCAGCATCTGTCCCAGTATTATGGCTCCTCATATATGAGTTAATCCTAGACACTATTTTCTCTCCATCTATCCAGATCCCAATAGGTATCTAAAACATCTTCATTTCCCTCCTCCCTAGATACAAACTGCAAATAAAACACAACTTGTCTCATGAAATTGTCAAATCATTTGCTGTTTTATCATACTTCATCTGATCTAAAATAATCAAAATCTTCTCAATTTCATCTAAGTTTGGTTTCCTTCCCGCTCAAAATTCCCATGGAACGGCGGTGAATGCCCGCTTTTTTTGGAGAGGTCTCCCTTGCACCAGCCATGATGTCTTCGTCACCGTATGCGAGGAAAAAGAACCCTCTCTCCCACCTTTCTTGTCACATGACATTATCTTATCATTTTACAAAACCAAAATTTTGAAAATACTCAACTTTGGTGGAAAAGCTTACTTTCAAATAAACTATCAAGAATAAATATAGATAAACTCATATCTTTCCTCACTGAAAATAAAAACCTCATAAAACAGTCACCGGACGCAACCAGTTCATCCGACCCCGACCCAGATTTCTCTCCTTCACCAAGACCTCAGACTTATGGACTAAGACCCTCTAGATGTTCAATTCCTAGGACCCTAATCAGTCCTCCTACAAAGTATAGATGCAGCGAACTTTTGGGACCTGTCTTAAAATTGTTTTTGCTTCGCGAGTCTTCCTTTTCATATAAAAACCCACATTTTTCATCGTTTTTTATAATATTCACATGATTTTCCGCGATGTTAAAACACTGTGTCTAAACTTTTTTCTTCTTTTTTCTGTATAATAAAGTTTCTACGCACACTCATCCAAACTGCAAACCGGAGATTTTCATCTCTGGAGTCAGGGGTGTGTCGTAGTGTAAAGTAAAGTCCGATGCTCCTCTAAATATGAAGCTGCTCTTTATTTGTTGTAGATCTTTTTTATAGATGCCAGCCATCCTTACTCTAAACGCATGCGATACATGATTTTAAATCACTAAAATAATGTATAACGACAGATTTATTCAAAAGTATAACTTTAGAAGGGTAAATAAAACAGTTATTGACACCACGAACAGTTATTGGCACTCTAATTTTAAATTTAAAAAATAAACTTTTCCTTATCTTCGGTTGTGTACGTCCATTTATACTGCAAAATTAAACTAAATAATAGTGAAGGGATCATTTAAATTCAATTAATGACCGTAGTCTCAATTAATTAATTAATAATTTTTTATGGAATCCTTTATTCAGCATAAAGCAGAGTAATTCAGGAAGAGTTACAAAGAATTACAACTTGATTGAACTATTTTACTATTTTTTTCCACGAATTACGAGGTTGGATCCAAAAAAAAAGTTTACAAGGATAATAAAAAAATATTTATAAGCAATAGACAGAAAACACATAAAGGAATAAAGAGGAATACTTGTCAATCACTTTTCCACATAATCACCAACTCTATTTAGGCATTTATCTGAACGCAGGACCAACTTGTTAAACCCGGCTTGGTAGAAATCATGTCCCTGCCCATTGAGCCAGTTCTCGGCAGCTGTTTTCACATCACTGTTTGAAGAGAATATTGTTCCAAATAAGTGTTTGGAACTCACACTGGGTGCCAAATCTGGGCTTTATGAGGGGTGGCTCCAGACTTCCCACTTGTATTTTTGAAGCAATTCTTGAGTTTTGTTAGCGGTATGGGTATTGCCATGCAGGAAGATGAAACCATCACTCAACATGCCGGATGGCTGCACGATGGCCTAGTGACTATTTCCTTTTACCGAAATTGAAGGAACACTTATCTATAACAAGAAACATTATCTGAAACAAGGTTTTCTTCAGACAGTGATGTGAAAAAAACTGCGAGAACTGGCTCAATGGGCAAGGACGTGATTTCTACCAAGCCGGGTTAAACAAGTTGGTCCTTCTTTCAGATAAATGCCTAAATAGATTTGGCGATTATGTGGAAAAGTGATCGACAAGTATGCCTCCTAATTCCCTTGTCTAATGTTAATAAATAATTTTTTATTACCCTTATAATCTTTTTTGGATCCATCCTCGTAATAGCATAAGGATGTCAATAAATGTCTTGTTTACCCTTCTGTCTATCTCTAACCCTACTAACTTTTCTAAATTTTTCTTTAAAAAATATTTAACGATACTATTTAAGTAGCTTTGTAATTAAATTATGAATTTGTGATGACTCAATAAATTAAAATATCCAAATAATTCAAGATTCTAATGTTTAATTATATTGCTATCAATTAAATTCGATTAATAAATATTTCCTATTTTTTTATTCCATTCTTTACCTTCCCGAGGTAATATCATCACTCAAACGAAGTTAATAAATATTTGCATTCCATCTTTTCTCTTAACCTAATTTTATATTTCGTGGAACAAGGAACAAAAAATAAGAAGTTAATTCGAAAGCATTTGAAGTTAATTATGTCATCAAGTAACAGCTCAATCTCACGCGAAACTATGCAACTGACACACCAAAAAGCAAAACTCGATTCGAATTCTTCTTGAGAAACGGTCACGAAATCCCCGCAGAGTTCCAAATTTAATCAAGAAGCCGTAAAAACGGCGGGAAAAAACAATAAAGAGAGATATGGCGGCCGCTTGTGAAAGACGAGTGTTAATTACCATGTTTGTTTAATCGATTTGCTGTGATGTATCGATGAAGCTATTTTCCATTACGGCGAAGAATGTCCTTAATTGGGTTTCCAGATTCTAATTTTTCAGTTCTGCTGAAGATGACCTGATTAAGAACAAGCGTGACCTGATCGGATGTTCTTGTGCGCCATTTCGATGGTCTCGCTATACATCTTCGCAACTTTCCCTATAAAACTCCCTTTAGGGGGCCGTCTGCAAATGTAAATTTCATGTAAACCACAGTTTTTTCAATTCCTACTATTAGTTCACACTCTCCCTATATATATTTATTTATATATCTTGTTCAAATTTTGAATCGTTAATAAAATAGTTTTTATTCATCCACTCAAGTTCAAATACATTTTTTTAAACTTGTAGTGGATGACACTTGATGTTAATACAGTTTTTTCAAATATTAATTCATTAATTAAATTGAATTAATTAATTTTATTTATTAGAGCCTCGCACAGGCTACGATCATGGTGTAGATTAATTAATTTTAGTTTTATATGGGAGAAAAAATTTCTAAAATAAAATTTTTCTTTGTTGACCTAAGTAGGAATTGACTTTAACATTTTTTTTAAATATTACTTGTTTAGTGTTTTATTTAAAGCCATCATGCACTGAGTGAATAGAATCGAAATCTGGACGTAGATATGCAATTGGGAACCAAGTACCATTTTATGAATATCAAACCCATTATTAAAATCTTTACTTAAGTTTTTGTATTTTGCTATGAAAAAATCCCCTAGCTCTATCAGATGCAGAGATTCCCAACCTGTGGTGCGTGTACCCCTGGGGGTACGCGAATGGCCATTGGGGGTACGCGAAATCAAAGTTTTTAATGGCGGAAACAAGAAAACATAAGGGTTTCAAAAAGTTCGATAATTTTGTTTCTCCAAGTGAATATTTGATATTTAATAAGAGTAATTTTTAGCTGTCTTTATAAGTTGAAACGAAATAATTACAATACTGGTTTTATTTGTTTTGGCGTTGAACTAATACTATTGTAAAAATGGAATAAAATGTAAAATCGATAATAAGTTCTGCAAATGTTATTATTTCGAATCATTCAATTTTTAAATAAGTTAAGCTAGCCTTAACGTTACAGATAAAAACTGCTTTGCATAGATGAATGGTTGGGGGTGGGAGGAGTTCGATATGAAAGTAGGGGGTACGCGAAAACAAAAAAGGATAATAAAGGGGTACGCGAGAGGAAAAAGGTTGGGAACCACTGCTCTAATGCGAAATAGAAACGGAGTACAGTGGAATCTCAATTATCCGGGCCTCTACAAACCGACTTCTCTGTTAATCGAACTGGTACCAGAAAATCGACTTTTTTTCCATTTTTTAACCTCCGGCGCTCCGTTGGCTCTGCTAAGGGGGCAGTGAGTTGCAAACATACTTTATGATACTTATTATACTACACATATGATACAATTTTTTACTCAAACAATTTAGACAGGATTTTCCTGAGATCGTTACTAATTGTTTTGGATGCTAATCAGAGCAATTGATTAGCATCCAAATTAATTAATTACTTAATTAATCTGCGAATTTGAGATGCAAAGTGCAATACGCATCTAATTAGTTTTTGAAGGGCAAATGGTAAATAGAGTCAACGAATTTTTCAGAAAACTATACCAAAGGAGGATTGTCATGTGACTTATATCATAGGAGTCAATTTTCGCGGATTTTCGGGATCAGAAGTCTTATAAAATGTCATTATAGGGAGTTGAATAACCAAAAAGACAAGAAATAAGGATGAATATCCAAAAAGACAAAATCAATGGACAAAAAAATTTTCAAGTCTTTAGTTAGTGTTTCCCTCACTAGATGGAGATAGGTGCGCGCGTCTATTTACTTTGTTTACATTGTAACGCATGCTTGGTACGGCGTGCTTTCTTTTGTTCCACAACTTTTATAAGAGATAAGATTTTACTTTGTTTAAATGACTGTTTTTAATTTCTTCTTTGTGGATAAGTGTTTTTCTTTCCAATATATTCCGGAATGGGTTCAGTCCTTAGAGGATATTAAATATCAGACCTTAAAGTCTTTTTCCTCTACAGGAAACCTATTCCATTTTTGAATCTGCATGGATGAATGGCCTCTGATGAAGTCATCCACCGGATTATTACTTCTTATCGTTGTCAGCTATTATTTTTGTATTTTTAACTCTTCCGCAAATAAAATTCCCTTTATTAGTATTTTTATTCATTATAGGGAGGTGATCATTTATTACTCAAGAAATCATTTAAAAGAGGGAATTGGCAACAAGATTCCATTCTTAAGCATTTCAATAGTGAGTTGAGATCTCTGATTTTTCCATTTTCTCTAATTTACTTATTTTCGTGTTATCTAATTCAAATTTAAAAATCTGCAGTACAAATATATATTTTTACTTGTTTTTGTAATGTACATATTGTTATTTGTGTTTTCGTGTGTTGGTTATGTGCAATCAGTATAATTGTTAATTCAAATTTCTTAACTTAAAGTTGACAGTATATATATCTAAAAAATTGTTAATAAAAAATATTCTATTTAAAAATTTTTTTGGTTTTCTTTAATCTTTCAATTGTATAAACGCAATGTACTACTTTTGTTTCCAGTTTCTTCCACAAGTGGGCAAATAATTTTTAGGTGTCTAAAAGGTAGATGCTCAATTAAAGTGTAGCAAAAATTGCATTTTATTTGTATTTCAAATTTTTAGCACCAATCTAGTATTAACACTCAGACATACAATAACAAAATAACAACAGGATCCTTGACAACTTGAAAAATGCATTAGCCACGGATTTCATGATTCCAAATTATATACATGTTACAGTCAATGTGGTTATTACACATAATTACCGGGTCTTTAGCTGGGTATTATATATAATCACAGCAGTAATTATGCATAATAACCTGTCATTATATATAATAATATGGTAATTATGTATAACAACCGATTATCCACATTGACCGTAACATGTATATGCTACGTCAATGTGATTAACTGTTACTATTAATAACAACCAGAATTTTTATGCGCTCATTATTAATAATGACTGGTTATTATTAATTCTAACCGCAGTTCGTATTGATAATAACCGTTTAATCACATTGACCATAATATATATATATATACACTGTGTCCCAAAAGTTTATAGAATCTTGTATTTTGGCTATATTTTTTGTTGTATATGATATATTTCGATGTAACTTACTGTATAGCTATGTTATGTCTATTAAATTGTTAAAACAGCAGTTCTACACCGTATATTTAATTTCAATTTTTAAATCGTAGAATAAACTGAAATAATCTGTCCCAAAAGTTTATGGACAAATGCAATTTTATGCAAATATGGTATCGGTAATCATGACGTCGATCTGGAACCTAATAAATACGTTGTAAGAAAAGGAAAGCGTTCGTTTGTTCTGCGTTTCAAGATGCCTAAAGCGTAACAGCTCTCTAATGAAGAAGTGAGTAAAATTCTGCATTTGAAATTGCTCTGTAAGACTGTTAAGGAAATATTGAAATATTTAAATCGTTCTAAAAGTATTATTTATCGTGTATTAACTCGTAAGACGCCATATGAGCCAAAACCTCGTTCGGCAAGACCACGTGTGACGGATATTCGCACTGATAGACGGATACAAATATGGCTTTCAAGTCAGAAAATGTCGGTTCGCGAAATTACTGGGGCTTCCCGGTTGCAAATCGCCAAGAACACTGTTCATAGATGAATTATAGAATCTGGTTATATGATCCACGCAAAAATAGCTCGCCGATTGCCACTCTCAAAGCTTCACATTAGTAAGAGATGACAATGGGCTCGTAATCATATGTCATAGGGCGATAAATGGATGGTTGTCCTTTTCAGCGATGAGAAAAATGGAACCTCGATGGACCTGACGGGAATATAAAATATTGGCATGATTTACGAAAAGAGCCCAGGAGCTTTTTCAGTAGGCAAAGTGGTGGTGGCTCTGTGATGGTGCGGGCGGCTTTCAGTTTCAACGGTCAAGTGGGTTTGGCCTTTTTAGATGGCCGACAGAATTCTCCTAAATATATAGAAACACTAGAAAATCATCTTATGCCATTTGCAGAAAACATAGGGGGACGAAATTGGTAATATCAGCAAGATTATGTTCCCATCCATACCTCCAATGCTACGAAAAATTATTGAAACTCGAAAAATTTTACTGTTCTTGAGTGGCCACCGATGAGCCCTGATCTAAACCCAATTTAAAATGTGTGGGCATTATGTCTCGGAAGGTATATGAGAACGGAGGGCAATTTTCTTCAGTGAATGCCTTGAAGACAGCCATTGAAAGTGTATGGTACAACTTGGAACCAGAGCTATTACAAACCTTAATTATGTCGATGGAAAAACGTGTATACAATGTCATACTGAGAAATGGAAAGACTTTAAACTATTAAGAACATTGTATTGAGCACCTTTTGTTGAAATGTCATATATTCTATAAACTTTTGGGACACCTAATATTTCCATTTTGCTATATAATTGAAATAAAAACTGTTATTTTTTCTAAATATTTCGTTGAATGCAAGTCGCATATGGTTTGAATAAACATATTTGTAATTGGTGTTTGTATGCCTTTCCGTTTTGCTAAAACATATATTTTAGTAGATTCTATAAACTTTTGGGACAGAGTATATATATATATATAATACCAGATAAAAAAAGCGAAAATACTGAAAACAAAATATGCATTTTAGGATTTGGAGTTTGTTTTCTAAACCGACCAGATAAATTATTCATTCGAAGATGTAGGACATATGCATTTAAACACATGTGTATATTTGTTATGTTGAATCGGAAGCTGAATTACGTTAATTTTTTCGATTAGTTTTCAGAAAAAATATTTTTCTACAAAATTTTACGTCTCGGAATCCTTAAAACTGTTTAAAACATAAGACGGTTAAGTTTTCAGACAATAAAATCTTATGCTCTCTGTAATTGAAAATATATAAAATTAATTAACTTTAAAGTACTTTGTTTATAGTTTTGTTTTTAAAAAATCGATAAAAGTATGAATTTCTCATCTCTCGAAAAATTTCATGTTCTTGCTGTCAGAAAAAATAACTGCGTAGGTACACTCACATTAGCCTATACATGTATTTGCAAATTACATAGCACAGCGTCAACGCACATGAATCTAATTGATTCTCTAGCAGTGTATGAAGGTTTGGAAACGAGCTAATTACTCAAAATTGAGTCGGCATACGCAAATGAGCTTACTTAACGTGCACTGGGTAGCACTTTGTGGCTGCTGTGTTGTGTTGTTTCTCCGCACAAGTTAACAGTAATTAATATGAGGCCAAAGACAGCTTCAGGTACTAAATATTAATTAACTCTACAGATGTCCTGTTGGCATATTATCGCATGGTATGGCCCCATATCTATTAGCAACCCAAATCGGTGTTGCGAAGTGTTAAAACTGACCAATTAATTTCTGTAACGAAGTTCGAGCTTCGACAAACTTTCCAGAGATCCGAGAAAGACTTTTGGAAGTTCTTGAATGATGATTTTTTAATTTAAGAAGCTAATTGTATTGTCCTTGTCAAATTCTATTCTATTCCTAAAAAGGAGAAGATCGTGCAAACAAAATATGCATTCTAGGATTTGGAGTTTGCTTTCTAAACTGACAAGATAAATTATTCATTCGACGATGTAGTGTATTCCATTGTAGTAGATGTACGACGATGTACTGTATTCTATTCCTTTGCAACACAGTCTTTATTACTTTCTCTACATGAAGTTATATATAGAGAAAATACAGGACGATCGTACATTACTGGACCCATTTCAAAAATTAATAAAAAAACTAATGATGTTACAACTAACGGTTTTTTTTAAATGATAGTGTATTGTAAAAAGTTTTTTTCAGATAGGTAACGCACCGTTACGGTGGTCTAGGTGGTCGTAAATTATTGAACATCTCCCATTTTTGAGAGCCATTATCTGCGAAACTATTAAAGCTAGAAGAAAAATAAAATCATGCAGTTGTAAGGAGTTTTACACTCTTTAACTTGTAAAATCATTTGTAATACGAAAACTAGTTTTCGAAATATTCAAAAAAAACTGAAAAAGGAAACCAGAAAATGCGCATCGGCTTCTGCTGATAGGTAGCCACTGTAATGGAAATCTCTCGCTGTAGCAAATTTAGCACGCCGTAATGGCACGCCATCTATCTGAAAAAAACTTTTATATTTGTTCTTCCATTTAAAACACGCAGTAGTAAAACAGCAGTAGCAGCTGCAGCTGTTGTTGCAATAATTTATGACAACCCTGTATTGTAACAGCCAAAAATTTCTGTCTTGAGATTTTTATAAATATCTGTGTTCTTAATATCCCGAAGTGCGAAAATACTTTTTATGGAGTTATGTGTCTCTCCTTGTGTGTACTAGCACTATAATTCAAAAACACGGCGAGATAGATGGACGAAATTTGGAATGAATTTCTCACGCTAAAATTTTACATCTTCATAAAATTTATTATCAAACCCGTCTAAGGAAAAAGTACTATGAAGGTATTTTAAAATGAGCCATTTTTAAAAAGATGTTTATGTGAGTGTTGGCATTCTTCCAAGGAAAATTTTGTATATTCTTTTAGTTATTGCGTTCATTTTCTTCTACGTTATCATTTATGTCTAAAGAAAATATTTTGAGCCGTTTTAGTTATTGCGTTAATTTAAGTGTTTTTTACCGCTCCGTCTATTGAAAATTATAAATGCATTTTGCGGCTATACATAATATTACGTTTTTAAAATGTTGTGTAAATTTGTGAAAAAGCGCCGTCATAAATAAATATTGAAGTTTTATTTTTTCATTTTTAATTCGCCATTTTACAAGGCGTAATTACATTAATTTAATGAAAATGCACAAAATTATGATTACCTTCAATTCAAAATACTATCATGTCCATATGTTAAATCTTACTTTAATCTCTTGTTTTTCATCATTTGAACATTTGATTATTAGAAGATCTTTTCTCAAAACCTAAATATGATTCATATCGTCAATGAGCAATAGTTTTATAAAACTGACGCAGAGACTTGTTTATTTATTTGAATTCCGTTGATTTAAATTTCATTAATTTAATTTAAATATAATATCCATATTCTGGATGGAAATTCGTTCCAAATAAATGTTCTTTTAAAATATAACATTGCTAAACAAAATTTATAAGCATTTTGAAAGGCTTCTGCTAGCATTATTTGAAACCATTATAAGAAATCACTAGGAGTAAATATGCAACCAAAAAACCAAAAGTGATGTTTTTATAAAATAAGAACTTATTAAAGAGATAATAATACATTGTTTTTCATCCCTAAGTACCAAAAGTTTAAGTTCTATGAATAGAATGGAAAGCTATAATAATAATAACTTTAGTCTTTATTAAATTAAATTACGAAAATGATTCAACCAGTGTGAAAATGCATTAATGGTAAATAATCTCATGAAGTATTTGGATACATCATAAAACCTTGTATTATTCTTAAGTCCATTTTGACTTCCTATTATAAATTTTGCATTGGATTGTTGAGTTGTTATAATCGAAAATATTATTTTTATAATTGTATCGCACAAAACATCCTATTCTAGATACATAAAACGAAAAATTTTGCGATTGTTAGTTTTTTTCACTGACATTTCATTCTTTGAAACTCCTTTCCTAAAAGTGCTTTTGATATTTTTTCCACCGTCAAAAAGGTCTGAAATAAAAGGATAACAAAATTAAACTCTATCGAATTTGTGCAATTTTCCATGCACAAAGAAATTGTTTTAAGTAAAAAATGAAATTATAAGCGGACCACTTCTGCTGCAATTCCTTTTACCTTTTTAGATATAACATAATCGGATTTTCAGTTCTTTTTGCCGAAAAGAGAATAATTCAGTGACTTGGAGAAGAAAGGCCTAAAATAAAAATTGTATTGGTTGAAAAATTTTTATGGTATTGAAAATAAATACTGCGAACTTTTTATTCAATTCGTTCTTTTTT
>BGPR01007786.1:55888-68629 GCA_013235015.1 Araneus ventricosus | reverse complement strand
ACGTAAATTTTATTGATTTAGGTTATTACGCCTTTGACTGATCGTATTGACAAACGCATTCATACGTACGCAAACTTTATTGATCTAGGTTATTACGCCTTTGACTGATCGTATTGACATAAGCATTCATACGCACGTAAATTTTATTGATCTAGGTTATTACGCCTTTGACTGATCGTATTGACATAAGCATTTATACGCACACACAGTTTGTTAAACGCACTGACACAACTCCGAGAAATTTTTTCTTAACAAATTCATAGAAATCCAATGTCGAATTTTGGTGATTAAAATTCTTCGCTACATGTATTTCGTGCATAACAAAGTAAAAATAGTTTAAATATTTAAAAAATTTCTTGAATAAATTTTTTAAATTGAACTTTTTTTTAACATTAGTGATTTATTGATGTTTTTCGTTAATTGCCATTCGCAATTTTGGAATCGCGAAATCCTGTTTCTCCCATTTCTGCGGTATTGACAACATATTAAAAAAAATGCTCAGTGCACAAATGGACTTCGAATTTATTTCAATTCTATTAACGTAGATATGAAGACCAATTCACCAACATAAGTGCTAAGTTATTTCATTAATTAGCAAAAAAGTTGTAATGAATTGATTCACTACCGGATTTCCTGTAACATAATACTAGGAATAATTAATTATGGGAAACAAAAGGAAATGAACAATTTCTTCTATTATTTCTTCTGGTAGCACAAAAAGAATTTTGTTAACATTTACTAAAATAATCTCTTCTTTAATGAGAATGGGAAATAATGAGCTTTGTTTTTTACCTTCCATTCATTAGGCAAGTCATTAACAGTAGAGAATTCTTTGCCAATAAGAAACCGGAGCTATAATCAATATCGGCAAAAATTATTTCTCATTTTTCGGAGATAATTTGGAGTTAAAAGGAAAAAAACAACCAAGAAATCGCCATTATTTCAGATTTTGGGGTTTACAGATATTTAAGACTTCTTAAAAAACTTCGGAATAGAGGTTTCGGAAGCAACAATAAAACAGTGTATAAGAAAGCAATAAAAAAGCGCCCGTTTTTGGAAGGCAAAGAAATATTTATTTAATGGGCATTCGAATCTGCAGAAAGTTCTTTTCAAATGGTTATCTTGGAACGAGTTTTATGTTTTTTCGTTAAATATTTTGTTCGTTATAGAAAAAAGAGGTTGTTTCACCTATGTAAGATTAAAGTTAAATATAAATGTACTTTGCGTATCGAATTTCGCTCAAGTTGTGTTAAATCATTTTTCAAGCTTCATATTTGAAACTTAATACAACTTGAAAATGTGAAATATCATAGATTCCACTAGAATTTAGAAATTTAACGAAATTCATTATTCCAATGAGCGAGCGAGAACCTCTGATTTAGAATAGGTTTGACTCCATTGTTAACAACTATATCCGAGAAAGTACAGTTTTGGATAATTCGGATCTAGCCAGTACCTGTATGCATTAGTTGTAATATTCAGGGTGTCGACCTTAAACGTGGCTCAATAGCTAATTTCTAAACCATTAGAAATAGGCAGATGCTTCTAGTTGGAAAACGCTTTAAGGTATATGGCTACGTTCGAAAGACGGTTTTGGGTCGAAATTCACAATTTTTTATAATTTTATTTTAAAGCCCTTTTATTTAGCTTCTTAAATTTGGTTAAGTTTATTTTTACGAAAAATAGAAACGGAGTTATAAATTTTTTATAAAACACGTTGGCTAAATTGTAAACCAGAAATTTGCTATTTCCCGTCGTTTTACCAAATACACTGCACTTTGAATAATAAATTAATTTACTTTTACTTATTTTAATTCATTATATATTCTATATACAAGCCACATCAATTTAGATAAGTTTTTGTGTTTTAACAATTTTCCGTGGACAATTTTGCCAAAATGCACATTTGCCGAGTTACGAACTTCCCGCTTTGGGGCATCAATAGCTGCATTACTGTTTAATGACGGATTTTATGGTATTATAGAAGTATTTCACGATCTAGGAATAGTTTCTGCTCAATACATACTTTGAAACAATATCTTTACTTCAATAAGAGACAGTCTTTGGCAGGGACAAAAAATATTTTTAAAAAATTACGGACTGTCAGAATGAGAAAAAGTGACAAGATTGTGAATAAAGAAGGTATATCCTACAAATGTGGAGAATTATAAAGGAATTTAATAAATATATTTTTAATGAAAAACAAATAAAAACTTTAGATGCGTTTTTTGAAAAACTCACGTTTTGTCAAAAGTTACTTACGCAAAACTTGATATTTCAGAAGATTATGATTACATTTCCTTGAAATTTTGAACACATGTTACTTTAAGTATTATGAACGCAATAAACTACAGATATAGTTCTGAAGTCAATAGTTTTTGTTTTTCAGCTGCTTAAAGTTATTTATACCTATGCATTTTGTGATATCTTGAATAAGAGAATATTTGACTTGCAATAACTTTTCTATAAATGCAAATATTTTTTAGATCCTAGTTCATTGCCTTCACCATAGTTGTAAGTGTGCTGTGTAGAAAAAGAATTTGAATATATGGATTAGAATTTCTGCTAGAGTGTTTTGCTTTCTGCTCTCATTTTCACCATTTTTTTTACCGAAATTTTCCATTTTACTGAATCTCAAGTGACAGAAAATTTCCTGACTTGTATTATTCATAGTTTTGTATCATATTGACCCAGAAAATAAGCTAAAATTGTCCATTAAGGCGCTTTTTCAACACCTTGCCTCCGAACCTAGGCAGATACCTTAAATAACGTAAAGGATTATATTTTACGCTTTTCGAGTACATACTTGTTTTACTAAGAATTTCGATGTCTAAATTTTTATACAGCCTCCCGTCCCTAATATATTTCGTAAAATGTTGTTGCGGTACTAGCATTTCGAACAAAAGAAGCTCCTCTCTTCTGTACCTAAAACTGACCAAGTTAGGACGCTTTGAATAGGTCTAATTTAGACAATTTTAGACCATCTCAAGATCGCCTCTAGAAAATCTGACAAGGGACGACTTTAGGAAGAGACCACATTTTATTGGTAAAAAAAATAAAATTATCTATTGGGTGACGGTCAGAGTGGTCATCCAGTGTAAGGGCCCTTTTCAAACGGTTTCATTTTAAAGAATCCGACTGCTGCGGCTGTGGGGAAGGGGCGATCCATTCAATTACTCCACCAGCTGCTCCATTCACCACTTCTTTTCACCTCACCATACCCACCCAGGACCTCAAAACAGTCTGGTGGAATAAAGGTATGAAAAATAAATTATCTAGCATCAAAACAAGGAACCTTGTGATGTTTTTCCTGGACCACGAATCCCTTCTATCACCAGATCCAAGATCTAGAACAATTTCTAAAAAAAACCTCCACCCAAGATCAACTAATCATCCCAACAACCCAATGTAAGGGCCCTTTTCAAACGAAAATGGTAGTTGGTGGGTTATATACATAGTAATATCAACCATTATATAATAAAATTTTTAAATATATATATATATTAGGTTAAATTACCCTGTTACCCTGTCTTTCAACAACAATAGTAACAGGGATGGTTTGTACAGCAAAATTAATTTAACCCGGCTAAAGCTTGTCCACAGCCAAGCTGCTATATTAATTGTTGAAAACTCCATTTACTTGGATTGCCTATTTCAATACTTTGAATAACAACAGAGTTTTTTTACTTGTTGACATATAAATGCATAAACTTGATTTTTTGTTTATGGTATCTTTAGTATTTTCAATTTTTTAGATTTTATATAAAATTGATGTATTGTTCAAATAATGACTTTTTAGTATAGGATTTGATTCTTGATATGTTTTATTTACTTTATTTCTGTATGATTATATACAAGTTATATTTGGATTTATATTATTATATATACATATATATATCAACCATTATATAATAAAATTTTCATATCTGAGTATTGAAAAAAATTAACAAATATATCTATAATGAAATTAAAAAAATTAAATTTTTAATTAAACTATTCCTAATTATGATATAATATATTAATTTCTATAAAATGTTATGACTGAAAATTCAAAACAAAATTAAATTATTAATTAAACTAAATCTAAATTTTAATCCAACGAATAAAAATACTAAATGTATACAAAGAGCATATGAAAATTTTGAACATTTCTATATACTAAGTTACTATTATTGCTATTGAAAAAGTCTAATCTAAAATTTAGAGCTTTCAACAATTAAATTGGTTACTCAGCTTTGGATGAGCAATAATCGGTTAAATCGATTTTATTGTACAAACCATCCCTGTTCCAATTGTTGGAAAACAGAATTGGCAATAAATCCTTAACCCTTATATATATAGTTAAATATTTCAAAAAATCAAAACATGAGTTATATATATATATATTATAATAATATATCTAGCTATATATTAGTAGATTCATTATTCTTGGAAGATGGAAGTCTGCTTTCACCTTTCACTCAAAAAATTTATATTTTTTTCCGTTTGATACGATAGCCTTTCAGAAAAATAAATCTCTGTCTCATAGACGAGTTTTTCTGATTGAAAATAAAGAACTGTAACATACAGACCAAAGGAGCCTTCAGCCTTCCGTATAATAAAAAAAAGTAATTTAATTCAGAATATTTGTATTGTTAGTCCAGTCAAAAGGGAAAAATAGAAAAAGAAAATGGTGTAGTTTTGAAATTTGGCACAGTTGTTGGGGGGTATTGCTAGTAACGCATTTAAAATTCCCCCCGCCTGTCACTGGGGTGTTCGGGGAGGTAAAGGGGGGGGGGGGGGGTTAAAGGGGGGGGATTTCAGTTTTTCTTAAATATCTCGAAAAATATAGGTTCTAATAAAAAACACTCAATCAAAAAACTTAGCTACAGGAATTTTCTACAAAAAAAGACCTACATTGTTTTTGTATCATTAATAGTTTAGAAGATACAGAGGGATTTAAAAGTTAACACTTCTAAAATTCGTTATTGTAATGGTAAAATCGATTAAAAGTGCTAGATCAACAACCCTCATAACAACCTCAGGCCTATATAACAATTATACAAGGGTAATATTTTATGTGTCGGAGAGGGATGGGGATTACAAATCCATTTGATGAACAATTATGATACCTTCTTTCCCTTATATCCGTTCACCTTCACAAGTTTCCTTCTACTCGTAATGCAGCCAACGAATTGTTAATTTTAAAAAAAGATGTAGTTTTGAAATTCGGAATTCGGCACAGTTGTTGGGGAGAGTGCCCTAAACGATATACTAAAAGTCCCCGTTGGTGGATGGTGCTCAGGGGGTACAGGGGGGTTGAAATGAGGGATTTCTCAGTTTTTCTTAAATATCTCGAAAAATATGGATCCTAGCAAAAAAAAAAAACTTAATTATAAAGTTAAACTACATTAAATTTCCTACAAAACTAGTCCTACATTTTTTGTAGAATGGAATTTTAGAAGATACGGGCGGCTTAAAAGTGAATATTTCAAAAATTCCTTATTGTAATGGTAAAATCAATTAAAAGTGCTGAAGCAACAACCCTCAGAAAGGTCTCATGCCTATACAAAAATTATACGAGGGTAGTATTGTGTGTGTCGAAAGTAGTGGCGATATCAGGAGGGGGACAAACCTATTTGATGAACAGTCGTTCTCTCTTCTTCCCCTCACGTCTGTTCCCCTCCGCTAGATCCTTTCTACCCAGTCTTTTTGTTCTGTTAACGCTCCAAATGAGTGTATTTAGACAGTATAATCTAAATATACATATCTATACTGAGTTTAACTTAAAAGCTCGCAACCAGTCTGTCACAGTTCGACAGAAACATTTTCTTGTCATTGACGAAATAATAACAGGCATGTTCAAATACTAACACAAAAAATGGCTGCTAAAGGAATTGAAACGAGATTTGCTACAGGGGGATGCTGATACTTATATTGTGAGATCTGGGTTAGAGAAAGCAACTTCTCGTCCCAAGGGAAAGACGTACACCTAGTCGTGTTACTGATTGCTTTGGCACCAACAGAAAATAACATTTATTTTATCAAGCATGGCAAGGGAAAAGTCGAAGCTGTGAAATTTAATTATGAGAATGCGTAAAAATGGGTTATGCATATTTTTATGTATGTATGTAAATATATATATAATATTATGTTATAGAAAGATATAATATGTTATAGATATATTGTAATAGATAGCCTCTAATTTGAAATATAAACTTTCTTTCATAAAAATAAAACTAACACTTATTGTAATTATATGTACTTTTTCAAACTTCTAAAATTTTCTAAACTATTCATCCTAAGAACAATGTGTAGGACTATTTTTGTAGGAAATTTAATTTAGTTTAATTTTATGCTTAAATTTTTTTTCGCTAGGATTCATAGTTTTCGAGATATTTAAAAAAACTGAAAAATCCCCCTTTTCAACCCCCCTGTATCCCCTGAGCACTCTCCACCAGCGGGGACTTTTAGTATGTCGTTTAGGGCACTCTCTCCAACAACTGTGCCGAATTCCGAATTTCAAAACTACAACTTTCTTTTTAAATTAATAATTCGTTGACTGCATTACGAGTAGAAGGAAACTTATGAAGGGGAACGGATGAGAAGGGAGGAAAAGAGCATAATTGTTCAGCAAATGGGTTTGCTACCCCCTCCGGAACATGGAATACTACCCTTTTATAATTATTATATAGGCATGAGGTTATTATGAGGGTTGTTGATTCAGCACTTTCAATCGATTTTACCATTACAATAAGGAATTTTAGAAATATTAACGCTCAGATCCCCAAGTATCTTCTAAACTATTGATGCTACAAAAACAACGTAGGACTTTTTTTGTAGGAAATTTTATGTAGTTTAATTTTGTAATTGAGTGTTTTTGACGGAACCCATAGTTTTCGAGATATTTAAGAAAAACCGAAAACACCCCCTTTAAACCCCCTGTACACCCGCTCACCCCCCACAGGCGGAGACTTTTAGTATTTCGTTTAGGACACTATCTAACAACTGTGCCAAATTTTAAAACTACACCATTTTCTTTTATTTGTCAATTTTTGGCCTCCGTTGACTTGTCTATTGTACTTACAAGAAAGTTGTTTAGTAAAAATTTTAGAATTCTCTTCTTAAGAAAAATTTTAACGTTTGCAATCATTTTCACCTCAGTCTGAGACTCGAGCAAAAACAACTTGAAATAATTGTTAAAACCGTCTTGAGCTCTACTGTGTTCAAAAAAAGTTTCAATCAAGACAATCTCAATTTCGTTATACAATATTTATGTCTCAGTATAAATACTAACATCAACTCGTTTTCCCTATAAATAGACTTAAACCACTTCTAGATAAACGACTCAAAGGTTTATTCAATCCAAACAACAATTTCTCAACACTTTAATCCACTCAATGGAACTCTCTATTGCCTTTCATGCGATATAATGGTTTTAAAATTATTAAACTGCTTCTGTTTCCCCATACAAGACAAAATTGAAAACCTATCTTCCATATAGTTTATTACACCAAATGGCTTCTTAAGGAGAATCAATTGCAACCTGTTTATTCTGGGGGTGCAGTTCACGTTTTTTCATTATCCGCTGCCCTACACACCGCTGTCAAAACACCCTACCTCGTAATCGGTTTTCGCCGGTCACAGTCGACTAACGAGATGTCGTAGGATTTAAATTTTCCGGGACAAACTGTTTACGCGTTTATTAGATTTAAAAATTTGTTTTGGGTTTTGCGTTGTCATTTTAATGGAAATTATGGGAAGGAGATTGAAAATGTTTCAATTATCTGCTCTTTTTTTGGCTTCATAAAACTATTACTTAAGACAGCTTATGTTGATATCTTGAAAATTTAAATAAATTACGTATATTATAGCTGACGTCGTATAAATTAATAGAGATAAAAGAAAACGTAAGGTGCCGAGAAATAAGGTGAACAGACAGATGTAGGATACGTATTTTGTAAAGGTTTTATAATCGAATGCTTAAATGCTTTCATTAAGGTATCTGACTACGTGCGGCAACGAATTTTTTAAAAAGCGCTTTAATGTGCAATTTCAGTTCATTTTCTGGCTCAATATGACTCAAAACAATGATTAATATCAGTCAGGAAATTTTATGTCACTTGAGATTCAGTAAAATGGGATAATTTAGGTAAAAAACGGGGAAAATTAGAGCAAAAAGCAAAAAACTCTAGCAGAAATTCTAATCCATATATTAAAATTATTTCTCTACACAGCTCATTTACAGCTATGGTGAAGGCAATGAACTAGGATCTAAGAAATACTTGCATTTACAGGAAAGTTATGGCAAGTCGAGTATTCTCTTATTCAAAATTTCACAAAATGTATAGATATAATCAACATTAAGCAAATCTAAATAAAAAAAAAACTATTGATTTCAAAACTATATCTCTAGTTCATTGTCTTTACTACACTTAAGACAACATATATACAAAATTTCAAGGAAATATATCTATTTAATTTTTTGAGATATCGTGTTTTGCGTAAGTAACTTTTGAACAAGTAATATAAAATGTTTTTTAAAAGTCAATTCCTACTTAGGTCAGCGATCTACACGCTTCATCACTGACGGTATTTATTCCTAAATTTATATCCTGCTAAATATCTTATATATATAGGGAGAGTGTGAACTAATAGTAGGAATTGAAAAACTTCATAAAGTCTTTTTTAATATATCCAATAGAGAGAATAAAGAAAGTAATCAACATTACCCTCTGACAAAAATACATGAAAAAATAGCGCCTTCGTGAACATACCAGGAAACAAAGGATAAGGTCTAGAAGCTGGAAAACCTAGCTCCATCTATTGAGAAAAATTCGAACCAAACGATTCAAGGCGACATATGCTTTCTCCCATATAAAACTAAAATTAATTAATTAAATTTAATTAATGAATTAATATTTGAAAAAACTGTATTAACATCAAGTGTCATCCACTACAAGTTTAAAAAAATGTATTTGAACTTGAGTGGATGAATAAAAAGTATTTTATTAACGATTGAAAATTTGAACAAGATATATAAATATATATAGAGAGAGTGTGCACTAATAGTAGGAGTTGAAAAAAATATAAGTTTTTCAAAAAACACATTTAAAGTTTTAAATCGCTTTTCGTTAAAACTATATTTATTTAAATTCTTTTGAAATTTGCAACATTTCTAATATATACCTTCTTTATTCAGAATCTTATTACATTTTTTCATTCTGAGAGCCCATAATGTTCGTCTAGCATTTTTTGTTCCTGCCAAAGATTGTCTCTTTAAGTGAAGATTCTATGGTTATGGACGTTAAGATATTGTTTCAATGTATATATTGGCCAGAAACTATTCCCAGTTCATGAAATACTCTTTTAAGACCATGAAATCATCATTAAACAACAATTAAACCACCGATGTCCCCAAAACTTGAATTTTTTAACTCCACAAATGCGCATTTTGGTAAAAATGTCCATAGTAGCTTGTAGAAACTCAAAATCTAATTCAAATTGACATGGCTTGCAGATAGAGTATATAATTAATAGAAATAAATAAAAAGCAAATTATTTTATACTTCAGAGTGCGGTGCATTTGGTATAACGAAGAAAAACAGCTTCCGGTTTCCTTTTTATCTACCGTCCGTTCTACATCTCCGTTTCTATTTATCGTAAAAATAAAATAAACCCAGATTTGTGGGAAGATAATAAAAGGGCTTTAAAGTAAAACCTTAAAAAATTGTGAATTCAACACAAAACTGTCTTTAATACGTAGTCAGATACCAGCCGTAACAAAATCTCTGTATATAATTCTCTTACGTAGCGACAAAAAAGGGGCAAATTTCTTAATCGCCGTTTGGCAACAGCTCGCAAGTTTGTTTTGTTTACACTCGATTCGACGATTATAGCTTGATTTGATCCGAGACGACGAAATTTTACAAATTAAGTTTAAGTCGAGCAGATTGAATTATAAATCGAAATTGTCGAAAAAGAGAACTGTTGAACAACTGAAACTGTTGATGAATCTTTCCTAAGACGATCCAATCTGAATGTACAAAATAGAGTCAAGCGTTTCTGTGCTGAACGAAGTTTCCGAGCTATAGGAACATAGTTGAATATGATAGGACTCTGCTCTTTTATCCATGTAGCGAAGATTTTCTGATCATTATTTCTGTGGAAAAAAAGCATGTTTAAAATTTTGGTGTGAAAATCAAAAATTTTAGAATCTTTTTAAAATTTTGAAAAAAGGCTGTTTTGTTAATGCTATAAAGGTAAAAGTAAATAATTATTATGGGTTATAATTCTAAATAGTGATTCGAACATATTTAGAGCCATTTTTCGCTTTAAAGTGTCCTTTTTAAGCAAAAAGTGTGTGAAATGGGTTAACTCATCTTTCGAAAACTTAAATTTTCTGAGGTTTTAACACATAAATATTTATCCAGCGAGAAAAGTTATAACTTTCTTGTCTAAATAATTGTTGCAGTAAATGTGTAAACATGTGGCGAAGCTTTGTTGAGCAACAAGTCATTGAGAAGTGTGGATATTTAGAAGTTTGTTGGAATGAAGTCACGGCTAATGAAACTGTTCAAAAGACATTCAATTTTGTGTACCAAGAAGTTTTAAGTGCCTGATTTCTGAATGATGAAAAACATTTTTATTTGTAAGCCTCTTATCATACATTTTATCATTCAAATTTCTTTTTAACATTTACATATATATGGTATAAAGGTAAAATTTTAATTATATGATTCGATTATTTAGGTTTTAGTAATTAAAAGTTTAGTTTTTAAAAAAAGAATTTAGTTAGAACTTCTTACTATTCAAATAATTTAAATTTACTTTTAGTAATTAATGTATTTATAATTTTCTATTACTAACAGGCACTCATAACTGTACAGCGAGCTGGGATCACGTAGTGATCCCAAAAGAATCACAACGTGATTCTTGGGGGTTGACGAGCGGAGCGAGTAGGGGGTATAACCCCCTAGTTCAAAAAAATTCCTCAATCTTATTTCAAGTGTATTTTACTTTATTTTAAAATAAAATTTCATTCTATTAGTCGACAATACTTTTTATTGGATAATACTATAATAGATTTATTAATTGAAAGTAATAAAAGGCTGATGAACATTCAAAGGCCAGGGTATTTTAAATGGCTATATCGATGAAATGATTGCGAATAGGCCCATATGCTTTCGCTACTCTCCGAATTGCTATTTATCCGGTGGCAGGGTGCAACTCCGCTATTGGGAATGTAAAGTAGCAAGCATTCTTTTATTATTTTAAACCATATTTTATAGCTTATTTCATAAGCTAGTTTAATTTATAAACCGTTTTTAATAGCTTATTAACTGATTTATTAATAAACAATATTTATTTGCTAACCAATATTAATTAACCATATTTATTAGCTTATTTCAAAACCAATTTTTATCGACAACTATTATTTCGTAATAGTTGTCGATTTCAATTTTTACGCACTTCATTTAACTTGACTGGTTTCATGTCTGAAAAGATGGAGTTCGTAACCGTTTTGTCCCTCACTTCCTGATATGCTAGAGTTCGCAAATTTTTGTCCATTTGGGTTTTCTCAATAACAACACATTATATGAATATTTCGAGAATTTAATTTTAATTTACTAGATTTATATAATTGCATTTTGATACCATGCGAGAATTTCAAAAAAATATATATCAAGATTCCATTATATTTATACTTAAGAATTATAAATCAAAGGATGAAATCTAGAAATTGGTTGAAAGTTTAAAAAATCTAATCTCTAGTACAATATTAAAAGTATGTTTTAAAAAAAATTGTTTCATATAACATTTTCCCCTCTTTTTTCTAAACGAAAGAGGTACGTGTACCTTTGAAAAAGCAGGAACTCACCCCATCTGATGTGAAAATTGTGTTTACTCTTGGCTTATATACTTACTCCAGCTGCGTGTGTGAAAAGAAACCATCGAATCTTCAAGATATGTGCCGATCTCTGCCATCTGGTCTTTTCGAAGAGAATTCTCACAGCAAATCCTTTTCAAGCTCTTCGCTTTTTAATCTTTCGACGATATTGTTACATTTTTAAAAAAGCTATCAAAATTCTTATCAAAAAGAAAAGTAAACAGGCTCTCAGCTCTGCTAGAAATGCTTGTTGCAGGACAAACGAAGATAAAATGTGGAAAAGTAACCGAATTTCGACTGAGACGAAAGATTCTTTCTCTGAACTTCTTTTTAATTTTTAAATAACATTTCTAAGCGAGTTACTTCGACGCTCATCAGATATATCCATGGAGAAAAAAACGATCTGGTTTTACTGTTTTTAGATTTTTCAAAATTTAAAACTTAACCCAATTAGTGGCAACAGCATACATTTGCTTTGTTTCAATATAGCAAAATTTTGATTAACTGTCACCGTCCAAGCCAGGGCAGTGACGGATAACAGAAGTCTCTTAATACATACGTACAGTAACGTGATTTCACTGCCGGCTTGGAACGGAAATGAAAATAAAATCCTTTAAGAGTCAATAACACATACATATTGTATTTAATTTTACAAGAAGATCAATATAAACTTCAATAAGAGTAATAAGGCACTGAAATGCATTGCAATACTATAAACCTTCGTTACATTTTACTTTTTAGACGTTAACGGAAAAGAGAAGTCTCTCAATACATATGTACAGTAACGTGATTTCACTATCGGCTTGGGACGGAAATGAAAATAAAATCCTTTAAGAGTCAATAACACATACATATTGTATTTAATTTTACAA
>BGPR01007786.1:0-50727 GCA_013235015.1 Araneus ventricosus | reverse complement strand
TAATTTGCCGCTGCATTATCTCGACATCTCTTATCTGATGAACTGAAAGAATCCTTTCTAGTGTTCAGAGTGAACTTTCTCTTCTGAAGAAATTTCCTGGTAAAAACTCCATCTCTGGGTTTTGTTAAGCATGCATGAAAATGCTCGAGTTACACAGAAGAAGTGGAATGTTTCTTAGGACTTACTCGAAAGTACTAAATTTATAATATTAAAGTTTTTTTCAAAATTTGTTTTATTGTGCTGTTCCAATTCTCTGAGGACAGTACAGGAAAAGTATTTACAAAGTTGGGTTGTTTAGAAATATATCGATGCAAAAAGCCGTCATCCTTGTTCAGGATATAAGTACTAATTGGATGTGAACAAATTTCAATTCTAATCGGAATTTCAAATAAAACTATGCATCTATGTGCTCATATAAATTTGGTGAGTTGAGATTTCTCAAGGAAAATTAAATACAGTATTTTCATTGCAGTCCAAGGCGTTTAGTACTGGATTCAAATTTTAAGTATTTTTTAATGACCTTTAAAAAAATAAACTGAAAAAAATTGGAGAGTTCACGCTGCTTATTTCGCATTTTCACTCCGATTCTATAGCTCGAATTTTCAGAACTATGAAAACTTTAAGTGTGACTTTCTTCTTCTTTTTGTGAATATCGTAAAACTCTAATCATAAAGGACAGAATGGTGGTTATCATCTGAAAACTTCCGAAAAGTATCTTTGATAAAAAAAAATGTGATGCATAAAATATAAGTTATTTGGAAAATTGTGTTCCGACACCTAGTATGTATAATAAAAATCTCATTTAAAAGTAACAGTCTGCACTGGAACAAACATTTTGTTGAGATTTTTACACGAAATAAAGAAACATCCAACTCAATTTCTTTTTAATGTAACAACGATGAATAATTACGCATAAATTTGCAGCTTTAAGAGCTGCGGCGGAATCTTCTCTTGTTGTTAGAGAAGGAAAAAAATAAAGAGTTATTTCTCCAAAAAATAGCAATGCCAGCGCTGAGAAATTGAGACGGAAAATATTTTTGAATATCTCGAAGTGCGAGGGAATAAAATGATTTCCCAGAGTTCCTCGATTGAAAGGAAAAAAAAGGAAGCTCCCAAAGAATGCAAATCTGGAAGAGGGAACCCGAAAAATATTTGTGTTTACTGCGAAAGGGCGCGCTTTCCTCGGAGGGATTCGGATTTCTTTACAAATGCATATGACACCCGCAAAGAAACGGAAACTTCCCCCGTCAGAGTGCTACAAAACATATCGCGCCGCATGAATCACCGAAATATTTATGGAAACCTCGCTTTGGAACAGGTTGAAATGTTTTCCCGATTTTATTTACCTCGCTGATATTTTGGGAACGCATGCTTTTCTACTGTTTTGAGATATAGATGAGGTGATTACATATTTTAAAAATTTCTGTCTAATGATATGAAAGTATTAAAATTTGTTTTGAGCTCCTAAATGTTCATTTTATAAAGAACTAGCCGCCTTTGGTGATTAGCTTGTTCGCCGGGAATATGATTTCAATTGAATCTTGCATCATTTTATATTTATGGTTTTCTTAATAAAGCAATTTTAAACCTCTGATTGTGGTAGATATGCGATCCATGTTCTATTAGTGACCTTGAACCTATGTCTTCATTGTGAACATAAATGTTCCCAATGGATTTAAATAACTGAAGATCAGTCATAATCAATAATAATTGATTGAATCTTAAATCATATAATATCATAAAATATCGAACAATATTGTACAATATCGGGAAACATGTTGTGCTACCTGGAACGGCTACCCATACAAAAGAAAACAAGTTATACAATCGTGGCTAGAGCATTAATCAGTGACATTCTGCTCAGGGATAGGAGAGCCTCTAAATTCACGGATTAAATATTTTGCTTTGATGAAAAAAAATAAAAATCAAAGCACTGTTTCATCATTTCATTTGAATATTATTGTAAATGTAATTTTCTTAAGGAAAACTGTCATTGTGCAGCAGTCGCTCTATATCAGACAAAGTTGAGAGACAACCGCATAGTTTACTTAATACATTCTCAAGATTTTAAAACAACATCTCTATTATATGATATAACTAGCCGCATTCGGCGACCAGCCTGTTCGCCGAGAATATGATTTCTATTGAATCTCTCATCATTTTATATTCTTGGTGTCCTTAACAACGTAATTTTAAACTTAGCAGATTCTGGCAATTATTTAACCCATGTTCTATTAGTGACCTCGGAGCTCTTCTGCTCATTGTTTACATAAATGTTCCTGATGGAGTCAAATAACTCACCATGTCATGTAACATCTAATCCCATGTTGTCGGCACTATCTTCACTTTCTTATCCTCTTGTAAAATATGCATTTGGCTTAAACATTAAAATGACTCGGCACATTTTATGGCCAGCTGCATGTTAGCTGGATTAAAACATGCTGAGGAAAGAATGATAACATAGCAACCATCACCATTCAGATTAATGGATATATTTCTTAATGTAAGCAAAGCAATATCTCGGAGAGCTTGGTTTACAGATTTCAAAAAAATCTCGATGAATTGAAATATGAAAGCAAAATGCATTAGGATCCTATCTCAGATTACACCGATGAAAGGGAAATATGCGATTAAATATTTGTTTAAACAATGAACGCGGTTTGAGTTTGTTTACGCTAATAAATAAAAGGGGTTGCATAAAGTTGGTGTGCGATTTAAAGGAATTGCGGTTTTAAAAGTAAATGCCGTTGAAAGAATCAAAGGCAAATCATAGCAAAAGGGATTAGTTGAAACAACCAATTTCTTATTTTTCTTGGTAATCTTCAAAATGTTCATTCTCTCCATTAATAGAATGGATGATGCCATTCTGTAGGTGAAGCTTACCTAATTTGGAACATATAAATTTTTAAAATTTACAGTGATAAAGAAGTATTTTTAATTAAAAATTAGTAGGATTTTTTGTAGTTTGTATCAGCTCCCCCTTTACGTTTCCGACCCCATGCTCTATTGAGAAAACGACGTGTTTCTTTATGCCTTACCTTTTCTTTCATTTTCGCCAGATATTTTTGTAACACCCTGTGTAAATAGCGGATGAACTCCTTCTCGAGTGTACTACTTACTTTTTTCTCTCTGTGCTTCATAGTCATAGCATTCACTTCGTTGCCCTAGAGCGAAGATCAGTTGAAGGAACTTTTCACTAAATCAAAGTTTGTCTATCGTCGATTGTACTAATTCTGGTAATGATGATAAACGTGTGGAAGTTTAGCTTATTATACCATCGGTAATAAGGTTATGTTTGTTATAACTAATCAATCGCCATTCTTTACCCTATCACTCAAAAGAAAAATATCTACTTCTAATTATAGTACAGCCAGATTAGCTCCCCGAGGGCAATTAAATTTTAATTGTTTAGTGACACAACAATTGCGACATGCCGCTGTCAGAGGAAAAAATATTATTTTTGTACAGCATTTACAATGCCCACGAGAAACGGTTTAAATTGAGCCTATTCTATTAACGTAGGAAAAATCAAAATATTTTCTTAGAGGATCGATTCATTCAATTGAGTAAATTTCGAACACTTCTTCATCGACAAAGACGTCTAATGATCTTGTAAATGAGAATAAACGATTCTATTAAGCGCAATCTCTCTTTCATTATCTCGCCATCTTTTCAATTATTCGAAGCGATTCTGTCTTTATCAATTTGCGAGCCTTAACACTACCTCATCCCAAATAACTTGGGGCGGGAAAGTTTTTGAAGCAGATTTACGAAATAACTTAGCAGCCTAGACTCTTATTTATTTATTTAAGCAATTTGACTTCAGAAGCAAGAATTAATAGGTTATTTCTTAAGGGCAGGGCTTTTAAAGGACGATATGTACTCAAAATGGAGAGTCGTCAGTTTATAGTTCATCGAAGTTAAAAGATCCTGCGGCAAATGAATTTCAGACTAATAAAACCTGATAATACAGAATAAAATGATTTCTCTTTATTAAACTACTATAAATAGGAGCACATATTTATATGAAATTAATAACGGGATTGAAGACAAACATATTCCATTAATACTTTCACGTTCATATTGCAGAGACTTCCTCGAAATTTGCTCTTGAAACACATTAGCTTTAAATGCTCTAAATAAACACAATGCATATCAGCGTAATTGTCTTCAAAGAACTCCAAGTAAAAATTTATTTTAAGCAAATCTTAAACATATTATGTCTTTATAAATGTCTTCTTAATTTATTCTTTAGAAATTAAGAAAAAAACGTAATAAAGATTTTAAGAAACCCTAGTAATGAAGAATCTTTGCAACAAGGTATCATAGCTCACATATTTATACGTGTGCCTCGACATTCATTGACAGCGAGTGCAACTTTTATGATATTCATATATCTATAAACAACAAGCATCCAATGACACAATGATTTTGATGGTGAGATACAAGATACGATATTTAAGAAGGTGCAGCTAATCTCCATATGGGACGAAGGTTAAAGAACAGAACTTGTTTCCTTTTAGTGGCAACGGAATAACATTAAATTAAGTATCTCTTGCATCTCCTCGACAGAAGGTTCCTTTGAAATAGATTTTCAGGTCGCATGATTAAGAAGAAACGAATTTAAATTTAATTATTGCTAGGAAGAGACATTTTCTTCCAAAAAGAGTTTATTTTATAAATTAAGGTGATCGAAAAATACAGTGATAATATTGAGTGGAAGATTTCTTATGATAATATTGAGTGGAAGATTTCTTATGATAATATTGAGTGGAAGATTTATTATGATAATATTGAGTGGAAGATTTATTATGATAATATTGAGTGGAAGATTTTAAAATCGTTTTATTTAAAGTGGTGAGAAAATACAAAAGCGTGGATGCCAAAATAACTCAAGGTGAAGTGAGAAGTAGGAACTAATTAGGAAAAATATAGAATTTTCGAAATTATAATCTGCACATTATGCCAGAATATCTTGCAACATTTGGTCTTCTGAATGGGTCTCACCGTATTCATATTTCGATTGAAACTTATCTGCACAATATCAGCAGACATACTAGCCTATCTTGCCGACTTTTATCCGTCGCTACTTACAGCTTCTCCTCTGAAGAAAATGTTTAACTCACTTCGGACAGCTGTCTCTGCCGATTTAGTGGTCCGGAAAAAAGAACACCGATCTTCTTCGCTCATCAGACATTACCCTTAATGGTGGGTTTTTTTCACTGATCACTGAAACTTCGAAAAAATCCTAGCTGGCGAAGGTGTTTCTGCATTCACCCCTTCCCAAAAGTCTCCACAGAACAAACAAACAAAAAGAGAGAGATAAGGCAGGAAAGCAATTAAGTAAAAGCACCCGACCACAATAGCTCTCCGCCTCCAGTATCCCGAAGGCGATTGTTCGTGCTTTCAATGCGAAATGTTTGCTTTTTGTTCCGTGCTTGTATCTACGATTTTGGCCGGAAGTGGCATCCTCTATTTGTGCTACAACAGGAATCTGCCGTTCTGTCCGTAAACATAATTTTCACAGCAAACATGTTTTTCAAGCCTATAATTTGATCTTCCTTCTTGTATGACACTAAGTTTTCATTTGACAGCAACTGAATGTTGTTCTGAGTTTCAGAATGTCTTGCGTCCGGTGGAAGAAAAATATTGTGAGAATTCACTTGACAGCAAATAAATTGTCTTTACACAATATTGTTTAACTTGACCTGTTTCATGTGTCTAAAAATGGAGTTTCCACTCATTCTCTTATGAATTTAAGTTCTCAAAAAGAAATCCTCAAATATGTTCTAATTTAAATTTTTATTAACTAAACATAAAATATCGCTGATGTAACACGATTCGTGAATTCGCTATACGACAAAGAACTTCACTGATAAGTTATGATGTTACTTTTCATTCTTCAATTCTCTCTAAATTCTCTCTTCCTTTTATAAGATAGTATATTTTATTTTTAACTCTAAAAAATGAGTAAATTTCTCGTTAGAAAGTAACGCTTTCTTAATGTAACTGGGTTTGTTTGTGCAAAGGACGTTATGAGTTACTTTGTTCAAGACAGTAACAGCTAATTTGCTTTAGCAAACATTCCTTGCGCCTTAAATCCACTCTTGAAGTTAATTTGACGGCTAGTTCTGCCAGAAGTGTTAAGACTAAACAACTCTACTTTTGTTATCTCGTTCCTAAATTATGCATACATTGGAATATGTTTTCCTCTGGAAGCATTTACGAGTGCACAACAGAGAAGATCTTGCAGTTGCTAATGAAACTGGAATTTCCTCTTATTCTTGGAGCTTTATATGTAAGATAGACAATGAGTTTTTATTTCACAACTTTTAGTGCCGTAAAAATGAGATTTTGTTCTCGGTTTTTGCCAAGAGCTTCACTTAACACTAGGACTATATTAAAATTTTTCAGTTTATGGCGATTCGTGGGAATTTTTTTAAGAAATTAAAAGACGCTTAGTTCTGATTAAATGGTACATAAACAACTCTTTCTCCTGCAATATATGTAATAAGTATTCCTTATATTCTACGTTAGGGAGTAAGTGCAGATTTAAATCTCCAACAAACCAATCTCTTAAACGAAGGGCCGCGATAACCTATGGGTAAGGTCTTGGCTTCGGGGCCGGAAGATTCGAGGTCCGATTCCAATACAGACCCGCCGCGTATGTGCGCCTGTTGCATTTTAAATCAGACTTAGAGTTTGAAAAGTCCTAACGTTGGTGTGGTGCGGAAGTTCGCACAAGTGGGAACCATCCCAGGTTCCGTCCTCATTATCTGACCACGGTTCAAAATTGGTATGTCCATCAAAAATAGCCCGCGTGTTGCTTCAAAACGGAACTTTAATATAATCAACAAAAATCTCTTAAACTCTTCAAGAAGCCTAGTTCTTATGGGAAGTGTACTGGAGAAGTAATATAGCATTACTCGTGAAAACAAATTTTTGAAATTTGTAGTTTGAACTTCGAATCTACTAAAATGAATTCTAATTACAGACGATATTTTAATATTATGTTGATGAGAAATTCAAGGAAGCAACTAAAAAATTAGGATTATCAACAAATTCGAATTATAACCATTTTTCTTTATTGTCCCCAAGTTTGATATGTAAAACTAAAATGAGAGCTAATTTTTGCTAGTTGCAAGGAGTTTTAAATGACTTTATTCTTAAATGCATTGTAATCCATAAGATTATGAAGAAAACAGGAACACAGATCCGGAGGAAGAAAGAAAATTAAACTTCTACGCAAACCATTAAAACTTTGAAATGGACTCTCTATTTGTCTGAGCTGTAACTTGTAAGTTAATCAAGATGAATATTTTTTTTCGATCCACTTTCTGAAATGATGCACCTGGTTAACCGAACTGCCCTGAAATCGCAAATAAATAAAAACACGTACTGTACTGCACGGAAATAATCACGTAGGCGAGACTTTTTTGCAATAATATCTCCACTTTTTCAATTCCTACTATTAGTTCACACTCTCCCTATATACACTATATGCCCAAAAGTATCCGGACACTTGCAGATTTTC
The DNA here is from genome assembly GCA_013235015.1 of Araneus ventricosus. NCBI lineage: Eukaryota > Metazoa > Arthropoda > Arachnida > Araneae > Araneidae > Araneus > Araneus ventricosus. The sequence continues at coordinate 43,193 of BGPR01007786.1, read as the reverse complement.
ACATTTTTTAGAATTTCTCCGGAATGGTTTAACTGACTGCCTTTAAACTTCGGACATGCAAAGAATAGACAATAACTCACATTTTACATTGAAGATTCGGTCCTGAGGGCAATTAGGGGGTCGTCTACAAACTGATGAAGACAAAAACGGTTTTGACCCACCCCGCTTCACAGAATACTGATAACAAGATGAAACTTTCAGAAACGGTAATGTTTAATGTGCATAATATTTACAGGAATTATTGTAAACTCAGCGCTAATATTTGGGAAGATATAAAGGTTTTCTTAAAAAAATATCAAATTTTCCCACCTGTTTTTTGCTTATAACATGCAGAGTTTTCTGTTATATTATGCGAAACTTACAGGAAAAATGAAAATATGTTAGAGAAGCATTTGTGTAAAACTTTGGAAAAGAATTGTTGAATATTACAGGAATTATGAGCATTTTTAGTAAATAGTGTTTTACTGAGCATGCGCGAAACATAGTGTAATTTTTTTTTCACAACTTTAAAGCCAGATATATAGGGCAACTTATATAAAAAAATTTAGTTCAATACCATTAGTATTCAGAAAGATATCGGCATTACAACGAGCAGAATTTTAGCTCATGTCGAAGAGAAGCTAAAAGATGAGGGGTTGTACACAAATTGATATTTTTTTAACTTATATCTTTAAACAGTTATATTGAATTGTATAGTGGTTAGAATTTGCTGAATACCCTTGAACACATCTAATATTCGTAACGAATAAAAAAATATATATGTAGAATTATTAAAATATTTTAAGAAAAGAAATTAATTAGATAAAAAAATCGTTTCGCCATAAAATAAATATATTTAAAAATATCGTTTGGCCGTAAAAATGTAATATGTCACTTGTTAATAATCATGTAAATAATACAATGAAAGTAATAAATTTTTTGTTATTTATAGTGCCTAATTAGCTGGCATTTAAGTTATGCACGTAATTGATAAGTGTTCATGTGTATGCAGCAAATTCTAACCGCTATACAATTCAATATAACTCTTTAAAGATATAAGTTTAAAAATATCAATTTGTGTACAACCCCTCATCTTTTAGCTTCTCTTCGACATGAGCTAAAATTCTGCTCGTTGTAATGCCGATATCTTTCTGAATACTAGTTATATTGAACTGAATTTTTTATATAATTTGCCCTATATATCTGGCTTTAAAGTTGCGAAAGAAAAATTACACTATGTTTCGCGCATGCGCAGTAAAACACTATTTGCTAAAACTGCTCATAATTCCTGTAATATTCAACAATTCTTTTCCAAAGTTTTACACAAGTGCTTCTCTAACATACTGTCATCTTTTCTGTAAGTTTCGCATAATATAACAGAAACCTCTGCATGTTATAAGCAAAAAACAGGTGTGAAAATTTGAGATTTTTTAAGAAAACCTTTATATCTTCCCAAATATTCGCGCTGAGTTTACAAAACTTCCTGTAAATATTATGCATATTAAACATTACCATTTCTGAAAGTTTCATCTTCTTATCAGTATTCTGTGAAGCGGGGTGGGCCGAAAACCGTTTTGTCTTCATCAGTTTGTAGACGGACCCCTAATTGCTCTCAGGACCGAATCTTCAATGTAAAATGTGAGTTATTGTCTATTCTTTACATGTTCGAAGTTTAAAGGTAGTCGGTTAAACCATTCCGGAGAAATTCTAAAAAATGTGAAAATCTGCAAGTGTCCGGATACTTTTGGGCATATAATGTATATCTTGTTCAAATTTTCAATAGTTAATAAAATACTTTTTATTCATCCACTGGCGTTCAAATACATTTTTTTAAGCTTGTAGTGGATGACACTTGATGTTAATAATGAATTTAATTAATTAATCTAATTAAACAAGCAGTTAATTAGAAATTAACCGAAACCGTTTTTCCGCCGTAACTTCGGAGAAAATTGTCCGACAAAACTTATTTTTATACCATCTTAAAGTCCAAAATCTTACCTTTTCACTGATACCAATTTAATTTCTGTGACATTTTCCCTTCGATTGTTATTAATTTTTGAATGTTCCATAATTTTTAATTACGTACAAGCGATTTGCGATGAAGATTACTACTTTATTTTTCAATCAACTGTCACGTGACCCTTAAGGAATGCGTAAACAAAATCAACTGTCACGTAATTCTTCAGAAAAGCGCAAGCATTTGAAATAACTTATTTTTAAAGTCAAGCACCACTTGATCATGCTGAGAAAAGAAATAAATAATTAATTTGTGGAATAATAACTGAATTTGATGTACTGAAATGTATTTGAACTCAAGTTCAAATACATTTTGTTGACCTAAGTAGGAATTGACTTTAAAATTTTTTTTATATATTACTTGTTTCTTCTGAGCCTTTTCAAGAAGGTCAGTGACTGATTTTAGAACGCTAAAATTAAGATTAATGGGTTTTAACAATATTGATTACGATATTGTTTACTTGTGCTTGTCAGGTCGCCGGTGCGAATATTGCCCCCGATGGAGGGTTAACTTTAATAGAAAACACAAGTGTAGCCTACAAAGAGAGTTTAGAATTCGTTTTACACTCGAAACTTTTCAGAATTAATATTGTAATTAGATGCAAAATAGTAACATAGATGTTCATGGTTTAACCGGAAAAAACGTCGTTCGGTTAACTGGGATGTACTGTAATATAAAATAGAATTCGAACTTCTGCATTTTTTTGAGTACCTATCACATAATTTATGACCTCGTCTACATTCTTTAAAAATAAGAGAAAATGAGCTATAAGAGGCACGTAACTCAAAGAAATACATATTGTGACAAAAATCTTTCTGTGGGTGTATGGTGTAAATAGTCCAACACGCAGGGTAATGGAGAATGAAGGTTTATTCACAAATGCGCAGGAAAAACACGTAGCACAGGTAACAGGAAACACTAGATCATGCACAGATTAGCAACGTAAACAGACAACAATTCACAGGTAATCACAGTTCAGCACTTTGAGATTTAGCAACACAAACAGTCAGCAAATCACTAATAACTACAGCAACAGCACTTTCAGCTCACCAGCGTTCTAGCTCGCACTGCAGGCGAGACTGTAAAGAGGTTCCAGTCGATCAACACACACCTCTCTGATCCAAGCGCGGCCCTTATATACTCTTCCCGACAGTCCGTGGCGTCGCATGGAGTTTTCTCGTACATTCAAGCGTATTTTCTTTCCTAATAGAGATATCGAGAAAAGGGTCGCATTTTCTGGAATGTCCTTGCCCGACCATCCCATTCTTACCCCTGTAAAACTCTCTTCACAAACATAAAACTAGTGACGCAGGAAAGCTACATTACATTTTTGCAACAATATCTATTTCTTCATAAAAATCATATCTTAAACTTACTGAGATCCAAGATCTGAAACTATAATTAATGGGACATACGAATCTTAAACATCGAAAAGATGGGGGAAAAACTCTCAAATTTTATGCATTATATATCTGAAAAAATGAAATTCGCAAACTCCCATTTTTTTCTAGAAAAATATATGCTCTTTTTTTATAGTACACACATTTTCAAACCGTTATATTGGTATGTATTGATTAGAGAGAGAATATGGGTATTATTTTGGATCAAAAAATGAGATAGTCACCTTGCTCGCATGATAACGCATAAAATATTGGTCTAAACACAAAATATTTTGTAAGTAATCCAAACAGTCTGTTAAAGAAACCCAACCACAATTTATTAACAGTTAAATTTCATTTCTATTTTATATACCAATTTGAAATAAAATGTTAAAAATAGTGAACATTTCAACTTTTCTTACCCCTAAAAAAGTTCTTTGGAGATAATATGTACAAAAATTGTGGTTCAATTTGTAGAGCATAGTACAATACATTTTCAGTAAAAATTTTATGAACAAATATTCAATAGCTCTTGAGATATCGTGCTCTCAATATATAAAAAAAACAAATTTTGAGATATAGCGTTTTAAAGATATGGCAATTTTGAGTTTATGTTCAACAGCTGATACATTTTCCTTCATAACGTTCATAATTATGGGGATTTTTTAACTCTTATTGTTTTAAATTATTTAGAAAAGACAGGGGAATATTATATTTTTTTTTATAAAATTGAGAATTTTCGAGATTTAACAGTCTTGTGCCTTAATAACAACCATCAATGAAGTAGTGTCTGAAACTTTGAGTTTACATTTTCAAAGGTGAAATCACGAATGTACATAACCCAAAATTAGAGAGCCATTAATGTCGAACGCACCTTTTTAAGGACGCTTCTAAAAATGCATTTTGTTATAAAAGTGCAAAAAAATTTCAACATAAATTTTACAAATTTTTTTGTGTTTTTGTTTTTTCTGTATTAAATTGCTGGCAGGCCTTTTTATTTTCAGGTCAGACTTGAAAATAGATTTTGCAGCATGAAGAAGAAAAAGTTTAAGATCGTTCAATTATAAATACATTAATTTACTTGCATTTAACAAATGTATCAGTAAATACAATTGTAAGAATATATTTTTTGTTTGGAATTTCAAATGATTTTAGATCTTGATAGAGCTTTTTTGCATTAATAGGACTTTGCCAAAATAGGGACGGTAAGTTTAGTAGGGCACTAAAACATAAATTTTTCTGGCATTAATTTTTTTAGTAATTTAAAAAAAATGATTTCACGACATGCAGTACTAATATACAAAAAATTATTGATTAATAGGTTAATTTTTTGATTGCGGTTAAATTAAATTTCAAATATGCTTTCAAGACCTTCTAGCGCAGAAGTTCCCAAGCATTTTTCCCTCCCTTACTCTTCGATCTGGCTTTTCATTCTTGAGTCTCCCCAAATGTCATGTCATACCTCCTGCTCCAACCTTCCCTTACAAGCAATGTAAGGATTTAAGAGAAAACCAAATAACATTTTCAGCATTCTTTTTCGATTTTACATTTTATTCCATTTATTTAAAATATAGCATTAGTTCGGCGTCGAAACAAGTGAAAACAGCATTGAAATAATTTCACGTTAACTTAGGATTAACCCTTTGTAGTCGATGCCGCCACAGTGGCGGCATTCGCAAGTCCTCGTAAAAGTCGGGTTTGTTTTAGACCCACACCGACCAGCCTACCCAAGCGGATGGGCTGGTCTGTGTGGGTCTGAAACAAACCAAAGCAAAAAATCCCTCGACTTCTACGACGACTTGCGAATGCCTCCACTGTGGCAGCATCGACCACAAAGGGTTAAATTTAATAATTAATCATCGCGATAATCAATTAACTCATGTCAAAAAGTTAAGTATAATTCGTAATATGCCATAAATTTAGAGTTAATATGGAAACAATGATTCGCAATCAGTTGTGGAAAAACATGAGACGAACAATCGTCGGAACAAACATTTTAAAGTGAAAAGGGCATTTAGGGGAAAACCGTAATCATGAACCGTGTTACCCGTGTCCTGCCTAAGTATCCAGGGACCTTGAATGACAGTCGCTGCAATAGTTCGAGTACTGAGGCTGAAGTCCTAGTAGCCTTCACCGGCCACAATCAGACCCCTCCCGAAAGCGGTACGTACTATCACTGGAGGAGATAACACAACCCCACCATTATTGAACCCCCAGGAGGAACGAGAACCCACTTACTCATCCGACTGTTTCTCATTCAAGTACCCGTGGTGCCCTCTGGTTGAGCGACCAGAAAATGATGAGGAACAAAATAATTTATTTTCTGCTGGCAGGGATTTCAGATTATAAGCTTACAGTACGGAAACCAACAGGGAGTAAAGTTTACAGTATGCAAAGAAACAAGGAGTCAAGTTTACATTACCGAAAGCAACAAGGAGTCAAGTTTACCGTACGGAAAGAAACAAGGAGTCAAGTGTACATTACCGAAAGCAACAAGGAGTCAAGTTTACAGTACGGAAAACAACAAGTAGTCAAGTTTATAGTACGGAAAACAACAAGGAGTCAAGTTTACAGTACGGATCGCCGGTGGGTGACGTGATTGGTATTTCATTCGATTTTGATCTCGTATTCAAAGAGTCGATAAATTACAACGACTTTTTATTTTTAATACAGTTTCATTACACATAAAATACCGTTTACTGCTGTTCGAAACTAAATTTTATTTCAATGTATTAGGGGCATATTTTGATCTATTCATCTTGGTTTACGTGTCATAACTTAATTATTATTTATTAACTTGAGACTACGGTAGAAGAAAGATTTCATATATATCTTATATCTAGAGATCAATTGGTCATAAATAGCATTAAACGATAAATATCAGTTTAAATAAGACATCTCCTAGGAATGACTTAACAGTAATAGTCACGTATTGAATTTTTTAGATAAAAATCATGACTGCGAGGCTCATCTCCTGTTGAACGTTCTTGCTAAATTTTTCTACCACTCACTTCCATGTTGTTTTGTGTTTTCTGAGAATACGGTAGCAGTGTACGAAAGAGATAGGATTGAATACAGAAACTCTCGTCTCTGTTTATCCTGTTCTTTATTAACTTCTTTCTCTGGAGCTTCATCACAGAAATGAAAACAATACCAAACGGAATGTCTTCAACTAGGGTGAACAAATGCAATAAGTGTTTCGAGAAACTTCAATAGCATATTTGAATGATTTTTCTCTTTTGACTACTCTAAATTAAAACTATTTTTTAGCTTAAGTGTCTTCTTAACATGCATGTGTACGTAAAATATAACAGTGGATATGTAAAGCATGCATTTGGCCTATTTGCCCGAAGATATTGCTTTGTTAGGAACTCTTATACCTAATGTTACCTTTATGCTCTCTTCTGACCAATTTTGATTCACAGAAACCCTGAGAATTGAGCTTTTTTGTTCTTTTTGCGTCCGATGGCTTTTCTCTACGTAAGGAATATTTTCCAAGAAAAAAGTTTAATACAATAGATATATGTATTCTCATACGACGTGTGATTGATAGATTTTTCTAAAATTCCTTTTTTCAATTTTTATTTTGATATAATAGATCTACGTCTTCCTACACGACGGCAGATTTCAGAAAGAAGTGCAAACCCCTGCATTCCACGCGTGAATTGTCCCTTTTCAAATCTGAAGGGCCCTGCTATTCACCCACGTTCGATCTAACATTCAGAAAAAAACTTAACTATCTAAATCTGCGTCATATGATCATTTTAAGTGCTGCCAATTTTTTAAAATAATTAGAGCATGCAGACGATACAATAAAATGGGAAAAGTCAGAAAATAAATAACTTGATAATATTTTCCCTCTACCTAGAAACATAAAATCGTCAACCATTAGAATATCCAAATTAATAAGTACTTAATTTGAATGTAAAAGCATTGATTAAATAAATTAAATCCACAATTTCAATAATATTTTTCTTCTTAATTAATAGAAGATTGCAAATTCTAGAGAAACAGAAGCGAGATAATTTTTTCCGGTAAAATTCCAAAGTTGCTCCAAAATTCGTGCTAGAAATATTTCTTAAAATGGTATCCTGTTAGTGAAAATATCTAAACTCATTCATCATGAAGATAAAATTCCTTTTAAATTAAAATGAAAACATTTATCATAGCGAGTTCAAACAAATAAAATGTTGTTGCTACGTATTTGTGTTCTAAAACAGAATGTATTACTAATAGAAATAATCAGAAAGATAGAGAGGGAACCATATTTATAATCATCCTAAAATGCATAAAAATGATTGAAATTGTTGCTTTGACGTAATACAAAGAGAATGGGGCACAAATAATGAAAAAAAATGTAGCTACTTCTGATTTAAAGGGATAATACATACACGCATGGAATTGTTGCAAGGAACACAATAACGGTATTATAGAATACAATACTTTTCTTGCTGCCCAAAAAGAAGAAATTTTAATTTCAAAATAAGCAAGTCCTAAACCCAAAAATATGTCGCACGACTCGTTCTTTTGTATCATATACAGAACGAAAATCACAGAGCATCGAAAGAAAATTACCGCCAAACGAACAACACCTTTTCTTTCTTCAGAATTCTCCTTTAATTGCAACCGAAGAAGAATCAGTGACTGTTGTGTTTTTCTTCACTAGAAGCCAAAAAAACCCCCTTTTCTTTATTTTCCTCACGTCTTTGTTGGTTTTAATTCGAAGACCGGCATCTCACTTTAGCAAACGATACTATTGCCTCTCTTCTCTCTTCACTTCATTCCTGGTCTGCGCTACCAGGAGGCCCTTGGAATGTGGAGAACGGCATGTTAATGGTTTTTCCCACTCGCACATTAAGGTTTCCTCCCGACTTGCCTGTTGTTTCGGAAGCGTTTTATTGTTCTTTCGGTATTTATTTGTGGAACTTCTTTCGTTGTTTTCTCCTGTACCTTTTTTCATTGCACTTCCTGTCTCACTCTCTGGAATACTTTCGGCGCATTCTTCTGGTTCTTGGATGGCGATGGAACACTTATGATGGTGTAATATTGGAGAATTCTTGTTAAGGACATTCTTCACGATACAGTTTATGATGTGGTGATGTTATGGGGCTTTCAAAGAGAGAAATACGAACAGAGCTAATAAAGAATGGAAAAAAATGATAAAGTTTTAAGAGCTTTCTTTTATTATTGTTTTGGTATAAAATAGTTTTTTCTTATCTAAAATATAGACGTCAAAAGAAAATCGTAAAATGCTGCTTTTGTAATCATTTAGGTAAATGTGCACAACAATGAAACAAATCCAGGTATTTTGACCTCAAGATTAAGGAATGCTGAAACTAAAGCATTGCACTATAAGCATTGACTTAACACGACTTGCATTGAAGTGTGCACTGCATTGAAAATGCAACCCCTTTGTATTCAGGTAATAAATCTGAGAAATTAAGGCGGCATGGGTACCATCTGAACAATATTTTTAATATTTGGAATTGAATTTTAGTTGTATTTTATATAAGCTACTACTCTATGACTATCAAACACACAAAATTTTGCATTTATTAAAAACATATTTGTAAAGTTGAAATTAAAAAAATCAACTTTTTAAAAATCAATAAGGCTTTTTTAAATATGCATATTTTTTCTAATTATTGTTTTACAAGTACTTCATAATATGCTACATAAAACTTGGTATGGATTTCTTTCTACTGCTGATATTTAATTTATTGTTATTTCATTATTCTTAAGCACACAAAAAATTATCAAAAATGCATTAATTTTGACTTTGACATTAAAAAAAAATTAGTACAAATCTTAGAGCTAATTCCATACAGAATTCCACAAAACTTATATTTCAGAACATGTATAAAAAATTTCATATTCAATTTAAATTCAATGCTTTTCATTCAATTATTAAAAAAGCGTTAGGGTTTCGAAGAATAGTATATGAACATAAATACAGCATGGAAAAATATCAGTTTAAAGTTTTCATTCCTTCAATAACATGATATAAAATCCTTAGAATAGATTGTAACTTTTACAATATGTTAATTAACTTATTTTAAACAGCTTTCTATAAAAAATTGAAGAATTTGTGGCAATGACATATTAAAATTGTATAATACATATATGAAAGGAAAACAAGGGAAATATCAATATTTCATAAAATTTAATCTTAACAATTTTTTAAAAAAGGAAATACATATCTCGGATCTGATGTTCTGCTACTAGCATAAATTTACAACAGGCATAAAAATATATACACCTTTGTTTCTCACTTTCTAACTAATTATTTTCTCCCAGCTTTTACGAGTTAGTTTTAGTTTCTTCAGTGCAAAATTGCACAACATTATTTTCCTTCTTTTTTCTTGATATACCCTCCTATAGTCTTTACACATGACCAACGTAGCTTTTGTCTTATAAAGTTGTATTTTATATTCATTTTGAAGAAGTTCAAGCTTTTCAGAAATTGCAACGATCTGAAAGTTGGTGTGGCAACATTGTTTATTCTCCTGTCATGAATCAAAAATTCTTCAATAACTTAATAAAAAATACAGAAACAGCTCTGTACCTTAACAGGCATATTTAGAATTATTAAAGCTATCATATGAGCCAATAAAAGAAATTCTCGATATTTTGATGATTTTTTGGGTACCATGTCGCTTAAAAAAATATGGTAATACAAAATAATGATTTTTCTCTTCCGCTATTACAAGAATGCGTTTTTGCTTATTAGCAGGTTTGGGTAATCTGTAGTTTAGGGTGCGGTCTTCTTTTCCGCCATTTTTCCTTGGCGCAACTCCGAGTGGCATCGCCAACTTTTGTCCGCAAGAGATGGACAGCTCGAAATAAAAAAATTAATCGTTTTCTGATGCTTTATATTTTCAATGAGCAAGCAAAGCTACTAGCTTTCAGCTCCCACTGGTAGCGTAGTCGTAGGATGTTTTTTTTATGTTAAAAAATTTACCCGGTCTATACCTCGGGCATCGCATGCACAATATCTTCTTTTCAGATTCCGCAGGCATCGCGAGCAAAGTTGGCGTTATCATTCAGAGTTGCACTGAGAAAAAATAGTGGCAAACAAGACCGCACCATAAGCTACAGTTTTAGCTAAGGTTTTCAACAGATTAGAAAAAAATTAATAATAAAGCAGGAGACAAAAGAGAAAAAAAGAAAATAAGTTGTAATGCTACTAACAAGAGAAGTTTCATTATAAAAAAATGTTGCTGTACAGTATGTATATCCATATTTTCATACATAGTATGTATTCTTATATCTTAATATATATTATGCAGTATGTATACTTATACCTATATATTATTATGAAATCCTACTACTAGAATTGTGTAAGCAAAGAGTGACTCTGGATCTCTAACTTGTCGAAAATAATCATCCATGTGTTTGATAAGTAATTAATTTTCTTGTAGCTTTTCTCTTTTTTCAAGAACCACCAATATCAACATTTATCACTAAAGAAGAGGAATGCCGTCAGCAATTACTGGAAACATTTGTGCAATGGGAACACCGATTTCTCAGTGCTGATGCGATTAATACGAAATTAGCAGTGTACCAGTGAGATATACACAGCCTTCCACATGTTACCATAATAACAAAACAGTTAATGGCTGTTCTAGTATCAAAAGATGAACAGCGTCCGAATTTAATCGGGAAGTGTAAATAACAGCAAATCAAAAATCATTTAATATTATTTTGGAAATCCAAACAGCTCTAAACTTTTTCACGAAATAAAATAGTTTGTGAATTGCCGCTGCATTCCTCCGCATAGTTTGAGAATTGCCCGTTGCATCCCTCCGCGTGCTTTGTCGAATCTTTAGTATTATCATCTTCAGGATCGGTTCGTGTATAGTTACTGAGGAGCTGAAGTACTCCAGCATTTTTCTGTGTAAAAATCTAATCACTAATTTGAAAAAAAATTTCCCCGTAATATTTTAATCTTTTAACAATTTAACGCCATCTACCTTTCAGCACCTTTAATTCTCGTTTGAAAAATAGGAAGAAATTGGAGCTGAAAACAGTTCCTTTACTTTTTTGCCTATCCGAAGGGTACCTCTCTTTACTTACTCGCACTCGTTCAAAGACTGCATATTCTACAGTCTCTGTTTCCTTCTGCTGCACATGCACAGTAAACACCCACTTCCACTGCCCGTGTTTCGGCGTTCCTTGCTCGAAGTACGCCTTATCTTCTTCCTGGAACCTCAAAGAATGGTTCTCGCTCGAGGGTTCGTGGGACGACTCGAACGTTCCGGAGGAATATCAGTAAGTTCTCGGACATCAAAGGAAGCTGGTCTACTGATAGATGCCTTAGTTCAGTTCCTAAGGGCTGTTGTAGATTGTGTATGCGTCATGGGAACAGTGCGTCTTATGCATCTGACGTCACATACGTCGTCAATTGACCTGCAGATGGTCAGTCTGAAACAACTGATGGAACATGTGGTAGATTTGATTCTCTCATTTCTGAGATACCAGTCATGTCGTTCACAATTTATGATTCCTCTTTGCCCTTGAAAGGCTTTTCTCAACAACATATTTCCGAATATACGAGGTAGGGTCAAAAAGTTCCCGGAACAGGTCAATTACAAATTATTAAAAAATAGAACAATAATTTTACTATATTGGCCTTCAAAGTACTTTCCTCCTACATCCACACACTTCTTCCAGCGTTCGTATAACTGTCTAAAACACTCCTGGAATTCATTTTTTGAGAGGTCCTTCAATTGCTTCGTCGCATTTTCAATCATCTCAACTGAATAAACAAAACGGTGTCCCTTTAATTTCATTTTCAGCCGTGGAAACAGGTAAAAATCCGCTGGTGATAGGTCGGGGGAATAAGGAGGGTGTTCCAGAGTGGTAACACTGTGTTTGGAAAGGTACTTTTTCACAATCAAAGCTCGATGTGGTGGAGCATTGTCGTGTAAAAGAAAAACCAATCGTTTGTTGCCCATTTTTCAGGTCGTTTTCGTCTGATTGCATCTCGTAGTCGTTTAAAGATCTCCAGGTAAAGTTCTTTATTGACAGTTTGGCCTTAAGGAATAAATTCGTAGTGAATAACGCTATCGTAATCGAAGAAAACCTCTAACATCAATTTCCCTCGGCTTTTGTCAAAGCGAAATTTTTCCTTCGTTCGTTCGCATCGTTTCCGTATGCTTTCTTCAGCATCTCGAGCGTCTCAGAAGATGATTTCTAGAGCAAAACGCAGAATTTGATGCTTGCACGCTGCTCTAAAGACGACATTTCAAAATCCGACGAATGAAAAATTCTCTTTGTCAGAAATGATCTGCAGCTAACGCCGACAGTACCGGAAATGAATTCCAGATGGCTGTGTGTTTTCCTTATTAGTGCTACCAACCTCCAAAAAAGATATTTCCCCGCCAACGAACACCTGCGTGAATGTAGGGAATTCCGGAAATTTATTGACTCTACATCGTATGTTGAAAATCAACGAATTAAACGAATATCATAGCACATACTAAACTTTAAAAAGTAATACTGTTGGAATAAAGATGTTCCAGAGTCGTGTCATTAATTCAGTGACATTCGCAGAAAGCGTTCCTGAGGGTGATACACCGGAATTTCTTGATCAGTGATTGCCGAATATAAAAAAAGTTATTTAACGGGGAAATTCCCATTGATATAAGTAAGTCCAACTTTCGTTTATTATTGATATTTCCAATCTTGATAACAATAGTCGCTATTAATTTTAAAACGAAATAACTGGATCGTCAACATAATTTGGCTTATGAATCAAGTATGTTATTTCTGATATAATTTATCTCTACATTTAAGTATTTAGTTATGGCAAACATCAGAAGAGGCTTGATTTACCCTCAAAAGTAAGTTGGATGCTTGTTAATTATTAGATAACTGAATTACAAACATTATAGCATTATTGGGTAATTTATTTTAGATGTTTCTTATTCATTATCTTATAGTTATTTGGTTTCGAAAATTGTTGTTAGTGCCTTGTTCACAAATGTATATACTACTGAAACTTGAGTACTTGAATTACAAATAGTATTGCAGTGTTTGTAGTTGTGATGCACAATTTAACTATACGTTGGATGCTAGTTAATTAATAGATAATTGAATTACATGCAGAATAATGATGTGGCATTTTATTTCAGGTTCTTGGAGGTGGATGCCAATGCCCTGGAGGCTCAGTTCCTTCTTCTTGTAAACACGTTTTTGCTCTTCTTGTATTTTTGAAGAAAGAAATTTAGAATGCCCCAACAAATGTTCTTCAAGAATGGCATGAGCCTTCAAAGAAGAAGCTACCGCGCGCGCCAGAAAATTTCCGGTATTATATAAAACAGCCATAACAGATCCTCCAGTATTGATTCGAGTTTAAATTTCGATGAATTATCTCTTTTAAAAAGAAGTAGCCGACTATTTATTTATTTAGTTGCTGAAAGATTCAATGCAGAAGAGTGGTTAGTTAAAAGATGATTCTGTCTCCCAGTAAGTTCTGCTGAAGAGGACAGCAACCCAAATAATGATTCCGAGTTGTTGTTCGATGAAATTTTATTTATTTATTTCAATAAAAAACTAATTTAAAAGAAGCGCTGTCATCACTGTATAATTGAGTGATTTCAACAGAAACTAGTGGTGCAAAATTGCATCACTGCAGAGTAAACGACAAAAAGTTACAGAACCCTCTTCAGATTGCATCCCTCACACGAGCAGTTGCATCCATCAAGCGAGCAATTGCATCACACTAGCAGTATTAATCAATTAACCGATTTTCTTCAGTTATTTTTTTGTTCCGGTGATAACAAATATTTAAAGAAAATCCTAATAGCAGTGTAAAAATCCCGGCAAAATCAGCTTTAGAAAAGGGAAGAATTAAAGAAATTAGGTTAATTATTAATTTATTAGTTTTTTTATTAGCTATCAACTTCAACCAAGAGATAAAACATTACAAGGCTGAAATTGGTAAACTTTCATCTTTACGTTAAAAACAGAACTCTTGGCGACTATGCAGTCACCAAGAGTGATGCACAGTCACCAAAGTGGGCCCGCTCTGAGTAAGTGGGCCTCCTCTGCAAGGGCTCAATAGCAGCCGGATGGAGCTTCAAAGTTCGTTTGCGAACGAATTGAGGGTTTACTTTCAGAATCCTTTGTTACACGAATGATGTGATCTTTTTGTTTCTGGAAGTAGAGTGAAACTTGTATGCTGGGTTTGCCACATATAGCCCCAAAATTTTTATCTTTTATCGGAAGTTCTATGGCTTCCGAAAGTTTGATATCATTTTTGAATGATACTGTATCCGTTGAGAGGAGTCGACCCATGGATCACCGCATTACTGTATAGATTTTTTTGTTTAGTTTAGTTACATTAACGTCCCGTTTTGAAGCAACACGAGGGCTATTTTGGGACGAATTTCGTAATTTTGAACCACGGCCACCATTTTTGATGAGGAAGACACACCGCACTGCTGGAAGAACTTTATGAATAAATTGTGTTTTGTATTGTGTTCGTTCAATGATGAGATTCAAATCCAATAACACATTTTTATTTGGACATTAATTACCTATACATGGCACAAAACATTTAGAGATTAACACGGAGTAATATGTGACATTGTTATATGCAGGCATGCATCTCGTTCCACATTTCTGACCACACAGTCATAAACAAAATCTCGCCGAGTCTCGAGCACCATTCCAGTTCGGTTACATTTAACGTATCCGCACGAGTTTTAGACACCAAGACTGGAAGATAATTATTGGCCAATGAGTAGATTTCTTGTAAAAATATAAATAAAAAATTTTATCTACAAACATTGTTTTTTCTCTAAACCCCCGAAAAGCGGTTATTTAAAAAAATGGCTATATTTTGGGAGGTTAAAATGGCTAGATTAAACAAGAGGTGAAATAAACCCCAAACCAGTTGTTAACCGAAATTCAGTTATTGTTTCCAATAACCGTAATCCCTTCTTACAGTGTAACACCTGATAAAACGAAGGTTGTTGTTCTTCACGATTGAAATCCTACGTTATTGAATAATGATTCTTCCAGAATTAATTGACATTCGTTCTGAAAGAACAATGAATCTAAGATTTAACCCTTTGAGGCGCAGTGTGCCAGCTGATGGCACACCTAATTTCACTCGCTTCTCAACCATTAAATTCAACTATAAATGGAAAATAATAGGTTTAGGATCGGGCTAATAGTACTCCTTTTAGAATGTATATAGCAGCCTTATGAAATTTCGTTTTGGAATAGGAATTATTTGAGATAAAGTTTGGAAAAATTCCTTAACTCAGAGATAATTGTTTTCAGTTCTGGACTTTACAATTTTAGCAAATTAACTTGAAGATTTTCCTCCAATATTCTTGAAACTTTAATTTATGATTTTCTGTGGGATTCAACAATATATTTTGAGTGCATCAAGGTGGCTGTATCTAAGGGGGTTCTCATATGAGGGGGTGACTTCAAAGGGGAACGACCCCCCCCCCCGGAATGCAGTAAGTTTTTTTAAAAAAAATCTGTTTCGTAGATTATATGTCTAGACAATAAACTAAACCCATTCATGATGATTTTTCATCATATTTCAAAAAATATAATGCCTTGCACCTCAAAGAGTTAAGAAACGGCTTAAAACAAATCCTCGGTGATCAATCTTTTCAAGCAAAAATAAAAATAAATGTTCTCACATAAGATCGGTAGAGAGAAATTAGAAAAACCAATGATAGAAAAGATTTGCAATAAAGGAGAAATGTATAAACTATTAAGATTTCCCCGAACTTTTTTCTAAAATGTTCATTCTTCTGGCAAAGAAGATTTGAATGGCGATAGTCAAATAATTAATTCCCATTTAAAGTTCCGCGAATTTTTTTTCCGGACATAAGGGAATTTAAGGATTAGCTTTTTTCTGGAATTAATAATTCTAAACTTTTCGCGGAGAATTTCATTTTAAACATTCCCATCTGAAGTTAATGAGCTCAACAGCTTGGGCGGTTCTTTTCCACTTGAAACATAATGACGCGTACGAAATTCTTTTCTCATAGTCTGTTTACAAAACTTGGAAATAAAGAATAAATGTGCAATGAAGATTATTTTTTTACTCAAAAGAATTTTCAGTTTTGAAACCTTATTAAAAGTCGATTATCAGTAGTGTATTGATTCAACTTGAGCGACGGAATTATGAGTAATGGCATGTGTGAGTGCGAGATTACTTTTTGAAAAGAATAAACTTATTTTAAAACAACATTTAGAAACATACTTTTATAGGATATATAACAGTAATTTATTTATTTTCATTATTTTCTACATTTCAATCTTGAAATCCTTTTTTCTGGGAAATGCTTCGTCCCGGATAATCCAATTTACGCAAATTTTGATGAAAAAGTTTGGAAAAATGATAGAAAATGCAAAATTAGTATAAAATAAGACAATAATAGTTTAATTGCAAAAGAAAAAGAATTAACAAGAAATTTTAATGTTATTTAGATTTACAATTCGTACAATTAAAAGGAAAAACAGAGATGCAGTTTACCTCACTGTTTCGTGAAGAATGAAATGATAGAAGTCCGTTTTTGTTTTTCATTTACTCTTCTAAGCAGATTTCTCAATATCATATTTTCTGCAGGTGTGCTTTCATCTTCTTGCTCCAAGTAATTAAGTAACGGCTCAGTGTGTACTAATGCGTCACCGTGACTTAATTTTTACAAGATTTCCCTTATCACTTTCAGAACATTCTTCGAGTCTGGCTGGAATCAAAGTCGACTCGACGAGTCCAATAAGGGTTAAGAAGAATGCGGTCTTCCCGCACATTCCAACGGCCGCAATCTGCGTTTCCTGTTTTGGGGGGGTCGTCCCGCATAATCCGCAACCCGGATAATCCGATCCCGGTTAAACGAGAGTCTACTGTATTTTGAAATTTTGTTGAATATATTATTTTAATTTTAAGAAAAACACTGTGTAATCTTAAATATAAATGGAGTTCAAAAATTCTCACCATATTATTAGTAAGTCAAGTTTGCAGATAAAACAAGCATATTTCTATGTAATATTTCGTTTGATGTTTAAAAATACATTGGTAGGTAGGGAGGGGGACGCCATATTAGTAAAGTTACTTCGGCCCGATTCTATTCGGTCGAATAGTCGGGAAACTATGGCGAGAATACGATCTCATAAAACTCTTTTCTACATCGTCCAATAGATCTAGCATCTTTCCTGGATTTAAAGGAAAAAGATTTAAATTCATTAATTTGGAAAATAATCTGTAAATTGCTCAACTTCAGAAAAGAACAAAAGTATTAAATAACATAAACAAGTGTGTACTAAAAGTAAAGCTGCCCATTCTTTATAGAGAAATACATTTTGGTTTAAGGCTGGTGAATATTTATTAATCTCTCACGTGTAGTCAGAAATCTACTTGAATACCCTTCCGGTTATATTACTGAAAAACAAAGCAGGAAAAATAAGAAACGAGCATATGTTTCCTTCCACCAAATGCAAAATCAGACTCTATCATTGTGTTCTTTGTTAAAAATACACCATATTCATCCTCTATGCAGATTGCATTTTGGCGAACTTCGCCGCAAAGGAACAAAATGAAGCAAAACTCGAACTAACTGTGCACTTGCAAATCAAAACTTCTTAAATATTCATAAAATATTCTCCCAACGAATAACGTAGTAGTGAAAGCGAAGAATAAGTTTCAACGGCAAAACAGAAACTTGATTCTAAGAAAAAATGGCGCAAGTTCTTTATGTCGATGGATCGTGTTCGTCCAGACCGGAATAGATATTGTTTATATCAATTCAGAAAGAAGAAGTGGGTGTGATTTCGTTTTTAAAGTTTTACAGAAACACCGTCGAGCGAATAGGAAAACTTCAGAATTACCAATCGAATTTGAAATTTGCTTCTGGTTTTTTCCGCGGTAGGCTATTTGGCGGGAAAAAAGTTCTATAGTGTTTTTTAAAACAATTTTAGCAAGACAGCTGGTTTTCTTCTTCGAATCGGGTACTATGGTTTGAATGTCATTGAAAACGGTCTCGGACCCGATCGTTTCGATCTTTATATTTACAAATATTAAAGCAGCTTGTTCAAAACGTTCTTAGAAAATTCTAAATTTTATTTCTAGATTTAACAGCCTTTGAACCTTATGCCATATCCTCTAGAACACAATTCTGAAATAACATAATAAATATAGGATTTGAATTTCATGAAAACAAACGATTTTGACAAAAATAAGAAATAACTAATACTATTGCGAATATGGAAAGTCGCTTCCCAGCAATATTAGTCTTATAGTTGGGAACAGAGTTCTACAGGGGTGTGTTATGGGAACACCTGAGGAATGGATCCATTGACCCCGACCTTGGTTACAAACTAGGCGACAAACTAGGCGACTTTGGCGGCAAAATGTGGGATATCAAAGATGCTAGAATTTCCTTGATATCTCTATAAGGGGCCGAGATCCGGATTTATCCAGATGATTCCATGTGACGTCACGGCCTGTCAGGGAGACTATAAATATACCGTACTCGGATCAGTAGAGAGTGTGTTGATCGACTGGGATTGTCTTTGGAGTGCGAACGCCTTCGGGATCTCTCTTTGGAGTTTTATCTGCTGTGCGAGTTAGTAAGCTGTTAGACGCCGAGCGGTAATGAAAGTGCTGTTACTGTTCTTATTAGTGAATTGCTATCTGTTGGTGTTGCTAATCTGTGGAAGTGCTGTTTTTCCTGTTACCTGCGCTTCGTGTTTTCGGGAATATTCGAGTTACCTGTTTGTTGGACTGTTTTCACTGTGCACACACCAGGGTGGTTTTTGTTATGATACGAAAGTTCCAACCATCGAACGTTATATGATCGAAGCACGGATTTAATTTCTTCTTTACACGATATCTTTTCATAAAATCTAAGTTATTTCTACGTTATTTATTTATTTTTTTATTGAACTTTTATTTGAAAATAGAAGTATCTTATTCAGGAAGAAAATCGGTACATTATAGTATCACAGATGTTGCGTTGGAAACAAAAATTATCATATTCCTATAACTTGATTAGAAAAATCATTCAGGCGTTGATCATAATAAAGTTTCTGTTCTTAAAATTTAATTAAATTTATTTTAAACAAGTATAGTGGAAAAAATGAACAACGTAAGGGAATAAAATCTTTATTACACCTTCATAAATTAATTCTCTATCAAAAATAATTAAATTATTATATAAGAAACATTTTCTAAAATAAATAATTTTTCTTAGAAAAGAATCACACAGTAAATATAGACTGGAAAGCAAAACAAATGTATTATAAATAGTTAAATTAAAGACAGCTTATAGTACGTCTGTTTTACGTATCAAAATGTGTAAACAAATTTGTCTACACTTTTATTTAACTTGAATTGTTGGCAGAGAAATTTTTCCTCACTTCTGGATCTGCTGGGTTTTGATATTTTGTACACTTGTGTGTTTTCGATGACAATGTAACTTTTTGATACTTTCAGAACTTTATTTACAATTAATTGATTAAGATAAATGAACTTTGATTCCATATGATTGGCGTCTCCTAGAACTAAAATTGAGAAGAAATGATCTTCAGTTTCCATAATGATAAAGAACGACAAATTTTAGATTAAAAAGAATAAAATAATTAAAATAAAAAAATAATTTTTATTTCTGTAGTAAAGCGTGTTTCTAAAACTGTATTTATTAAATTTATCTTACTACTTTCTCAATAGAATACAAAATGAATTAAAATTTATTCTTATTCTTAATAAAACAGAACAGTGCCTCAAGTGGCGTCTCACTTACGTTAAAATTTCTAGGCTGAGAAATCTGTCTTCATATTTTTTTTCTTTCTCCACGAAAAAAGACGATTTTTTATTTATCTTCCCAAAATGTCTTGAGAGGAAAACACGTTCCTCCACGGACTCTTAAAACTTCTGCTTCGCATCTTTTCATGCCTGAATTATGAAAATACGAATATGGAAACAGCTCGCTGGAATGCCGGATTGCGCAATATTGTAAATTTTAAAGAGTTCATGCGTGAATAATGCATTAAAATTACGCCTGGGAAGCACAAAAAACGCGGGGTGTTCGTACCGAGACCGTTTTCAGCCAACAAAATCCTTTAAAAAATTTAAAGGTGAGAAAGCGTTATTCAGTCGTAAAACGAATCATAAAAAGTTTCATCCGTATGAGCGCACGCTTTAATATTTTATCAAGCGAAATAAATTCCGTTGTTGTCTCAGCAGTGTTAATTGAGGTGAAAGCATTTCATTATGGCGTGTGTTTGTAAACTCTCTCTAAATTATTACTCTAAAAACTAAAATAGACTCTTTATTTATATTCGAAATAAGAAATCTCTAATTTGCCGACTGTAAATGCCGTTTTTATCATATGAAGAATACAAAGTTAAACTCAAATTTTAAACATATTTTTCTACTCCCTAAATAACGTTCCTGAAAAACCAAACTTTTAAAACATAGATAATATAAATAGACAATCAATTACAAAACCAGTAATATAAAGAAAATGGTAACAGTAATCAACCGTTTGAGGTTAATGAAATATTATTTAGAGCTTTTAGTTATGAAAATGTAAAGGGAAAATACTGTTTATCATGATTTTAAAGTGCGATTGTCATTAAATTTAGAAAATGTAATTTCATCTTTTATTGGAACTTTCATATAAGTTATTTAATTCAAGCTTAATTTGAAATATAAAATTTCAAACATTGCTTAAAGTATTATTGAATAGCATTTCCATCATAAAACTTCATGCGATACGCAATTTTTTTAGAGTTCAGTTTTCATGTCAGCAATGGTTAAATTTTTCGGCATTTGAAATCAAAATCAACGAGTTGAAATTCGGGTTATGGTTTATCCGATTCAAGTGCATGTTTTGTTTATCCAAATAAGGGATTATCATGAAAAAGATAATATACATTCATAAGTATGCATGTTTGCGCTAAAGTATGAAATCCATTATTCATAGAATACTTTAACTAACTTGTTCAGTTATTTCATGAAAATCTAAGGATTCTAAGAAATAATTGAATTACACACTTTAACTGTACCGTAGCAATTTTCACTCGCGGAGGTAACTTTGAACTAGTGCAAAATTTTTATGAAAAGTGAAATAGAGATCAACTGATTAGGGGTATGAGATTAAGATTCTTTTTTTAGATTCTTGGCAACACTGACTAGTTATTCATTCCTGAAATGTATTGGGGAAGTGGGGTGAAACCAGGTAGCTAAGGTTGAATGTGCTGCTGGAGCTAAAACATTTGACATAGAACCCTCAAATTTTATTAAAATATTCATTGTTTATCGGAGTACAATATATCTTTCCAGAAAAGTCAGTGTCCATTCTTTTTTTCAATGATTTATTTTATAAAAAAAGTCAAACTACTCGGTTTCACCCCACTACTCGGGTTATACCGAGTACGCATGTTAATGCTATGGGAAATTAGGAAAACTCAAGTTTGAGTGGAAAAGTTGCAATATTTTTTCTTTTATATGACAATTTAAGAATATTAGTTGCAAAATTCACATATAAAGCAGTTGTTCTCCGCACCACTGCATCTTTCGTGGGCACAGCTAAGACAGTTTTTACATTGGATTCACCCTTCTTTATTTAAATTAGAAAATACATCATTAAAATATAAACAACCAACGTCGAATGGGTTTTATCGTCTTCATCGGAGAAATCATCAATACTAATTGTCACGGTCTTACGCCACTTGGAGCACCCGGTTTTACCCCGAGTGAAGAGGTTATAACAATTAAATAGAACCTCCCAATTATCAGAATAAATCGTTTTTGTTTGATAGGGTATGAATACTTATTAAACGTATAATAAGCTGGAATAATTGTAGTTTTTATAACTGGAATAGTTTTTAAGTAAGGATAGTTTAAAATCAAACGAACATTAGAGAGCTGACGTCTTAAAACAAATAAACCTTTAAATATGCAATGAATTCAACAGCTACAACACGCCACTATGACTGTTACTTTTTCTTAACTAGTGGAGTGTAATTCAGTATCTGTCTGCTACATAGGAAAAATAAAAGCGTCAGAATCAAGAGTACCCGGTTTTACCCCACTCTCCCCTATAACAATCATTCTGGAAGTTACAGCAGGAAAAGAAATGATCTAGTTTTTCAGCAAAAATTTTAGTGCTGAAAAATCTTTCTCTGGTGAATAAAGTATGACATTTCTGAATGCAAGTGCCTTTAAATGTGATAGATCATAAACGTAGCTTTCATTTTATTGCTTTGGATATCGATTATATTTGTTAGTTAAGTTGTAATTAATTTTTTCTGACCTGTAGTAACTTTGCACTCGAAAGGAGGGATTGTTTGCACCATAGAAATGTGCGTTAAAAAGCAACCCCAGTTGGTTTTTAAATTTATTTTTGAATTAGATAATAATAAGAACAATGTTTTGTTTAGCTTCAGATATGCCCAGAGTGTATAGAAGGAAGTTAGGTACTTTACGACACACCCCTGACTCAAGAGATAAAAATCTCCGGTTTGCCGTTTGCATGGGTGTGCGTGGAAACTTTATTGAGCAAAAAAAAATCATACAGTGTTTAAACATGTAGGAAACACATGTGAAAATTATAAAAACAATGAAAAATGAGTATTTACATATGAAAAGAAACACTCGCGAAGTAAAAACAGTCTTAATGACATGCCCCACAAGTTCGCTTCGTGTGCAAACTTTTAGGAGAACTGATTAGGGTCCTAGGTATTGAACCTCTAGAGGGTCGGAGTCCAGAAGTATGAGGTCTTGGGGAAGGAAGAAGTCGGAGTCGGATGAACTGGTTGCGTCTGGTGGTTGTTTTATGAGGTTCTCATTTTGCATTGAGGAAAGATATCAGTTTGGCTACTTTTATTCTTGATGAGATGCCAACAGCACGCGGTTTTCCCAGGTGGTCAAGTATATGGAATTTTCTCCAAAGACTTTAGAATCTCGCTTCAACTCCATTTCTCATGTTTAGGGTACTCTTAAAGAGGCAGACACACTTTTTTTTGGTACCCCAAGCGAAAAGTTTGTTATAAAAGAAAGCCAATTCATATAACGAAACTTAGAAATCCCCTGTTTTTCTCCAATGAGTATGAAAAGACTGTTGCAACGTGTAGTCAAATTTAGTGACTGTGGCTTTGCTGCCAATCATAAAATTTTAATAAAAGTTTATCTTATTAAGAATGTGTAGTAGATAGATATGTTAATAAGACACCCGACAATAATTGGATAAAATGATTTATAAATCGCCATCCTGATTTGGTAGCGTGCACTAGAGTAAAATTGTTAATTATAATCGGATATTTATAATTTTTTTTATATTTCCATTCGGGCTTTCAATGAATACAGCGCGGTCATAAATTATTGGACCCATTTCAAAAATTGATAAAAAAATAATAATGTTACAACTACGGTTTTTTTAAAAAAAGAGCTCATTTTAAAAAGTTTTTTCAGGCAGTTAACGCGCCTTTACGGTGGTCTAGGTGGTCGTAAATTATTGGACATTTTCCATTTTTGAGAGTCATTATCTGCAAAACTATTAAAACTAGAAGAAAAATAAAATCATGTATTTGTAGGGAAATTTACGTTCTTTAATTTGTTGATCAAATAGAATTCGAAAATTGAATAATTTTCGAGATATTCGAGAAAGACTGAAAAAGGAAACAAGAACATGCGCATCGGCTTCTGCTGATCGGTAGCCAAATGCGTACGGAAATCTCTCGCTGTAGCAAATTTAGAACGCCGCAATGGTACGTTACCTATCTGGAAAAAACTTTTTCATTTGCTCTCTAATTACAAAAAAAGCGAAGTTGTAACATTATTAGTTTTTTTATTAATTTTTTAAAATGGGTCCAATAATTTATGACCACCCTTTATATCTAAAATTACACCCAGTGAATTTGTTTCTGAATTATACTGAAAAAATAATCAGTGAAAAGAATCCCCACCTGTGAGGTAACTTTGCACCAAAATTTCGAAAAATTATAATTAATTATTAAGTTACTCTATGATTCAAATTTTGCTGCAAAACGTTTCTCTGGTGCTCACTCAAGAAGGAAAATATCAGAAAACCTGGTTTTTAGAGAAATACACGTAACTAATCTCGAAATCCTGTCGTAAGTCATGAAAATCTGACCAAAGTAAACCCGTTCTACAGTAACATATATACAATCGGTAGAAAAGTTACTTTGCAGTATACATTGATTAGATTTGCAAGTATTGTAATGAGGGGTCCTTCTTTCATCCCTTTCAAATTCACTACATGTTTCGTTTTGAAAATTACTAAATTTATTCCAAAAATGAGTACTAGACATGTAGCTGATCATAAATATGCAATGGAAAAAAATGATCATCTTTTTATTTTTAAGATATTTGTGGGTTCATAGTCAAACCAATGAACGGTAACGGGCTATTTTCCCTTCGAATAATTTATCATCGAAATGCAATTGAAATTATGTATTTAATTTATAAGTACAAGCGAGTATTCAGGATATTCAACCTATATAAAATTCAATATTACTTTCGAAAATTCAATTTTTTAAAATATCAATTTGTGCAAGAACCCTCATCATTTTAATTCTCTTAGTTAGTTTAGTTCTTGAGTTTCAGTTTAGCTCTTGAAATGCCGACATCTTTGTGAATACTAACGGTATTGAACAAACGGTAACGGTATTGGAATTTTTATATAAGTTGACCTATATATCTGGCTCTTAAGTTATGAAAGTTACGTTCAAATATTCAATGTCTGGTTTCACTGCGAAACCAATGAGCGAGAAAGGGTTAAACGTTATCTTTGCCACATAAACCAGTTAAATTTGCAACTACAGTGTACGCCGCTTAATGTGATGGCGATTAATATTATCATTCACTTTATATTATGAAAAATATCTGTTATTATGAAAAATATCCAACGTATTCAAATGTACACAAAAATATTCGCTTAGTGCGATCACTAAATCGTTTAATGTTATCAATTTTGAAGTAGAGAATTGACCGATCCCTCATTTTCAACCAGCGTTAACGATTGACGTTTGCTTAATTTCTCGCTCAACTTGATTGGAAACATCTGCGAGTTTTCTGGAATCGGATATCGGCCGACACGTTCAGAAACTGTTTCGCACACGGAGGCTGCTTCATGCAGGTATCATTAGATGAAAATCTTCCAATTGTCAATGGACTCTCTTAAGTTATGCTAAAGGAAGAGCATGAAGAGTGGATGTGCCTTGACGAGGACATTCCAGTAGCTGCTATACTGACAAATTTGGAAATTTGCCAAGCTGTTTGTGAGCAAGACCAAGAAATAAATGTTGCTGATTCCGACGGAGAAGAATGTGTTGGAGAAAACCCTACAACGAACCTCGAAATGAGGAAAGCACTTGATATTTTGAAACGCGGCGTGCAGCATCGTTCAACAAATTTTGAAAAAGTATATGAGAACGAACAACTTATAAGTGAAATGTTGAACGATAATTGTCGACACGCACCAATTATTGAATTTTTTAATTGTCATTTTTGAAATAAATTATAAATGAATATATATCATATATAAATTATACCTCATATATAAATAATTGAGGTCAGTGTTTTTTCTATTTATAGTTGATGTAGTTGACTTTATCCAATTCGGTTATTTTATCAATCAGTTAATGTTATTAATATTCTTAAGTCCCGAAGTGATCACATTGAGCGGCAGCTACTGTATTAAAAAAGGTTTATTTTATAGTTTTTATTGTAAGTATTAATCAATACATGAGTTACAACTTCAATTTAAATCTTGTATTGGTAATTTAGTAGATGCTGTTGTTTATAGCAGTTGATAGTTTAAATATATGATTGAAAATAGTAGTTGATAATTTGAGATTCAATTAAAAACTCTAATGAAAATCGCTTAGTACATGCTGTAAAGAAAAAACATTTTCAAGCTGCAGAATTATTTTATAAGGATTTATAATTTATCAACACAGTAAAACCCCGGTTAACCGAATTCGAGTTAACCGAAAAACACGTGTTATCCAAAATGCATCTGAAATCGCTAATCCAAAAATTAACATGCACCGGGCCCACAAACACGTCGGATCTACGGTAGAATCGTGTTTCGAATCTGGAACCTCCGTCTAAGAAGCCGAGACCTTACCACTGAGCCATTGCTTTCCCAATGAACTTTTCGTTGTTTTATGGTAAATTTAAAATATTTAGAATACGCTTATTTCACAGAAATTCGCAATGAATTCAAGCATTTACCTTCGACCTTATGTCTAAATGATAACATATATGTAATCTGAAATCCATCCTATGTGACATCTTATTTGTAAACACGATAATGTTTTTACGCATACTGTCTGTAATTTGAGTCATCCGAGACGGGTGATGAAAAAATTGTCTGACACACCCAACAGAGCAGACAATTGAACTTAAAGTTAATAGATTTGCACGTAGTTACTGTTCGGATAGAATGTGTGTAGTAGTTACGCAAAGTCTCTTAGTTACTTGGGTAGTAATTATGAGAGAGGTTTTCAAAATTTACTTAGATTCTTAACTCTATCGATACGGGACCGTCCTATACGTCCCTTCAAGCAAAATACGGTAGCCGTCCGAATGTCACTCTGAAATTTCCACCCCCTTTCGATAAGTGTGATTGATTTCACATCATGCTTTCTTCGTTAGAGTGGCTCGCCCCGATGTGTTTGGGGAAGAGGGGAGTTTTCGATTACAATTCGGACAATGCCAGTTGTCATTGTGGTTTTTGAGGGGGGAAGTGAATTTCCCTTATCTTTTATAGAGGAGCTCGAACGATCCCGTATTTTGAGGCCCCTCTATTTCAATGGCCTTGGGAATCAGAGGGTTAATATAGCATATTGTCGCATAAAAACCACTTCTTTTACACTTCTTTAAAATTCAATACATTAGCCTGGTGTGGGTGTGGGTGGAAAGTTGTGGTGAGCAGGGGTCAGGATCTCCTGGGAAGAAATAATCTCCTAATATGCTTACTTTTTTTATAAGGAATAAAATACTGTTCACAAAGAAAGAAATCCGAATTTCCGGAAATCTTTTTCACAGATTATTGCGAATGAAAAATTATTTTTATTGACAACACAATTCTGGATTTTCTGACTCTATGTTTCTTTCTATCAGCATTTTGTTGTTTTTATTTCTCAGGGTCAATCGGCTTTTGTTAGAAGGCTTTTGTCGATATTTCTCCAGACAAGAAACATTAAAAACATTTTTCTAATGGCAGCATATTTTCAATTTTTGTGTTCGAAATATTGACAGAATTTGATCTGAGATTGCGGTGTTTCTTCTTTTTGTTACTTCATTTAAAAACGTCAAAAAATATATTTAAATTTAATAAACGCAACTTTTAAAAGCATACATTTAATTGTGCATTAGAAGCGATGTTTTATTGTAATTAATTCCTACTTTCTGTTTCTTAAATTTATAATTTACTATTATAAGTATTACTGAATCTTGTAATCATTTTTCTCAAATTCTCTGCGAGAAGGCGTCACTCGTATGGTACCAAATTTATTAATTATTTTAATAGCTCAACTAATAATTAAGGTGCGATAATAGTTTATAGTCATCAAGCCCAATTGTTTAGGAGGGACGATGGATGAATCTGCTGGAATTTTTATTTGAAAATTTTTCTGAACGTGGAAAAATGGCCACTGAACCAGCCACGAAGCCTTGATCCTAATTAAAGATTTTTCATAAATCGTTATACATTCCATTGTTTTAAAAAAGCTTTTCATCAAGATTGGTCTATGCACACTAGGTACCAGCGCTAGGCACTTCTGCTCATTCTCAGTTTCTGCTTAACCCTCTGAACGGCTCAAATATTTCTGCCGAATGCTTTGAAAACGGACCCTCTGTAGCTAGATGGTGTACGCAAATTGCTCCAAGATTTATTCACGGACGGCGTGAAAAACGGCAGAGCAAGTTTTCCTTCCCCCTCTGCCTATGGTTCCGTATAACAGCAGGGTATCATCTTCCCCACTGCCCCGTGGCATAACAAGAGGGGTAGGACCATTCAAAGTCATAAATCAGTCTACTGATAGTAATTGTTGTCTTGTGGTTTTCAATTAAGAACTTACTCGTCGATTTGAAAACGATTCCGTTTCAGTCTGAAGCTTTTAGAGAGTGTAGAATTTTTCATATTCTTATTTTTAATAAATATACAGAAAATGTGTTTCATAAATGATTTAGAGAAATATCACTCATCTAAATGCATTTCGAAAACAATAATTCTTTCTGCTTTCAATCAGTTTTTAGTATTAAGCTTTTACTAACATATTTTGTATATGCCTCTGATTAAAATATATTATATTTTTAAAACATTTTATTACTTAATAATACGATAATAATACAAATTCTGCATTCAGTTAGAGAATGTAAAATGAATTTGTTGTCTCCAATAATTAAATAAAAAGTTTGTATAATTTTCTGCTTCAAGAAGATTAGTGTTTTTCATTTTATTTTTAAGCTTTTAAGATATTGAGAAAATAGTCTTTTGTCAATGGTAGATAACACACCATATACTGCGTTTGAAAAAAATTCTTC
The DNA here is from genome assembly GCA_013235015.1 of Araneus ventricosus. Lineage (NCBI taxonomy): Eukaryota > Metazoa > Arthropoda > Arachnida > Araneae > Araneidae > Araneus > Araneus ventricosus. The sequence goes on along the minus strand of BGPR01007786.1, from coordinate 14,266 downwards.
TGAAATAATCAAGGAAGATGCGAGATTCTTAAAGGCATTCTTGACTAACGTCAATTCACTACGTCAAATCTCAACGATAAATAACGCTCACGAACTTTACAGTACGTATTTAAAGCAAACCTGATTTGCATGTTCATAGTGGCGCTACTAGCGCCACACTTATGCGCCTAGCGCGAAATTTGAATAGACGTCATATGTTGGGATTTTTTTCCGTCAGTGTATATATATATATAAAAGAAGAAAAACATAATAGAAAACAATAAAATAAAAATAAATAAACTTTCATATCAAATTCGAAAAGATATGAAGAAACGAATTGAAAGTATATCCGAGTAATGATAAAAATGCGAATAGTATCAGATGGAAAAAAATTGAATTTGGCTTGAAAAATTGAATTGAGGCTTTGAATTTGAGAAAAGCTGATTTCCTGACTCTGTAATATTTATATTATTGAATTACCAAAACATTCCTAAAAAGTAGAAAATAATTAAAATAAAATTGTTTTTACTTTTCCCTCCCATAATTAAACTGTTTTAAAAACTCCTTTAAATTAAATCGTGATTGTTCTAACTTGCATACAGAACAAAATTTCGCCGTAAAGGGAAAATCTTTTCATTCAAACTGATTTTACAAGATCATTTGTCATCCAATTATGGAAACACTGCATTTTGCGACATCAGTCAAACTGAGTGGAGTCTTGAGCCTAGTGGGAAAAATGTAAAATTAATTTTTCAAAATCAATACATTCTTTTAAAATATCCGTCTTCTGCTTTGCCAATCATGCTTATAAGAGTAATTTTTATTTCTAAAAACACCTTTTCAAGCTACTGTTCTCTTATTCATTTTGATTTAAATACAGAACATTATTTAAGGTAAAGGTATTTTTTTTTATTTAAACAGTCTTTTTTAGGAACATTCGTGAACCATTTCTTGAAACGTTCATTTCGTGATTTCGGTAATACTCAGGAAAGATTATTATGATCAAAGTGGACAGCTTCCTAATATTCTATCGACCGGAGCATAATTAAAAGCGCTTTTTGCCCAGTCGGCAGAAAAAAAAATTTCTATATAACGTAAAAGTAGTCATCTTCTAAATAATGGAGATTCGGGTCTTTGAAAACTCTGTTTGCATCATAGAAATAATTTTCTCTACCCACATCAATAAGAACTGACTCAATAGAAGACGCCTTTTCCATAATCATCTGATAGCCTTCTCTTGTTAGACCACATTGTTCTGAAAAGAAAACTTTAAGTTCTGTCAAAGGGTTCCTTTCAAATATTTGTCTCAATAGAGCATCATCGAAACATTCGACGTTCTCGACGAACAATTCTTCCAAATGCTTGCAATTAGATAGCAGGAACAGAAGACTTTCAGGGTCTGATTCATATAATGAACGCAATGTTAGTCTCTTGAGGAGAAAATTTCTAGAAGCTTCTGAAGAAAATCTGGGCTCAAATATGAATTGTTCTATTTCAAGGCTTTCCAAATGAGGGCAGCAGTCACAGATGATATCGACCGGAACTCTATAAGATTCTATAAAAGGGTCCTTCCAAATGATAGAAAGATGCTTCAGCTGGGGTCCTATTTCCTGAACTAATGCGACGAACTCCCGTACGAAGTCACCCTCATATAATTCAAAATCAATTCTCAGAAGAGTGAGTTGTTTCAAAAATCTCAGCTCCTTCATAGCCTCTTTGACGTGCACATAAAAAATCAATTCCTGCACAAGCGGGCACAAAGTGACAGCAAATCGCATCTTGTCACAAAATCTAGAATTGTACACACAACTTTCCTGGCGGTTTTCGAACCAGGATTCTGTACCCCAAACACATCTACGTAATTGGAAATGACTGCCAACATCGAAGTTCAACGAAGAATTCTTCAGCCGTCTCTGATGAATTTCTTCCATGCTGTCTAAAGAATCATCCCGGCCAATGGAAATTAGCTTTGGGCAAATTTCCAGAACATTCGCTATCGTTTCGGTGTCCATATGAGAGAGATGAAGAATTGCCAGGTTTCTCAGAGATGACAAGGCAGACAAATCTACAGGAAAGTGATCTAATCTAAGCTTTCGATATGAAGGGTAGAATGTCAGAATTCGAAGATTCTGACAGTTCCGAAGAACGTCAAAACCAGGATGAATATTTGAATGAATTTCTTCTAAGTATGGATTCCCAGATATTATATTCCTCACGAGATGCAAGATGAAAAGCTCTTTAGATTGAGAATCAAAATTTGGCAAAGAAATGCTGCATGCTGTTGTCTGCTTTGCCTTGACGATTAAATCTTGCTCTTCTTCCGGTTTGAAACGGCAAAGATCGAGGCGCGTGAGTCTGCCACTTGTTAGCAGCAGGATGACATCACCAATCTTCGGAGGATCTTTGTGTCGAACTAAGTGAGTCACTTCCATCAATTTGTTGACTTCTTGGGTTGGAAGTTCAGAAAACGGATTTGTTAAGCAGAATTTCCACATCCCTTCCTTCAGGAAGCCGTATATTCTGTGCACACAAATGTTATGCAACGATGCTAGTGCCATCTCTAAAATTCAAGGACCTAAAAAGAATTAAATGTAAATAAGTCTAATGATAAAATCTGTCTTTCAGGAGCACAGCATTTTTGTCATTTGGATGAATATACAGGGTGTCTCAAAAAATTTTATATGCTGCTTGCTGAGTCAAAACTTTCTGATTTTTCTTTCTTTCGCTAGATTCCAAGAATGGCACATGCTGTCAATGAAGATGGCCCGGACCAAAGAAAACAGTTTTGCGAATGGCACTTGGAAGACAGTAAACAGTATGCACAGTTTTCTTTGTTTTTCATTGCTCCGCTACTTGGAGCGTTGAAGATACGTTCAATTCAAATGGCGAAAGTAATCGACACCATTTCAGTTACTGGGCAACTGAAATTCATCTGTTACTCGGGAAGTAAGAGCCGCAATTGAGCTAGAACGCGCGGCAACGCCAAATGATATATTTTTTGAAGTTTGTGAATCATTAACCCACCGCTATCAGCAATGTACTGACGATAACGGTGATAATTTTGAACATCTGAGGGAAAGGAAAAGTTATACATTTTATGCAGATTCTTACGCAATTAGATATTAATTATATGTAAGTAAAAACTCAAGTTATAATCATTTAAACTATGTATACATTTTTTGAGGCACCCTATATTTTTTCAAGAGGCAGCTTGTACCTTCTGAAGACAAGCATTATTCCAAAATAGACATTTCAACTATATACTTGCGTGCCCTGACCTTGAAAATCGGAATTTAATAGTACATATTAGTACTGGAATTCGAATTATTTCATTAACCTTCCGTGGGGCGCAAAACAACTTCTAACACATTCGGGCGCAACTCATCTTTGAGTTTAAAAGTTAAATTTTTGCTTAGGTGTAAGGAAAAGCTTTTCAAACTGAACTCTTCGGTCATACAAAGCTATATTTTCGCTTTTAAGTAACTTTCTTTGTAATTCCTCGCAATTTCAACCAACAAAATTTGAACAGATCTTTTCTGGAATACGAAACACCGTGGTTGAAATCTAGAAGTTGGGACACAATCTTAAAATGGCGGCAAGTCGCCAAAGTTAATACAAGTATTTCTTTCATTAGTTGTGGCGACTTGGCACAATTGAAGTATAGCGGTCAAGGTCTTGCTTTGGCTATTTGGCGACGTTTTAAGGGTGTGTACCAACACCGTTTTAAAATAAAGCATACAGAAAAACCCAATCCACTCCGTAGAGAATTCAATTTTCCCATAACTTGGCTCAGGATGAATCTTGGAAAATTATCGCCAAGTTAGGGCTAAAAGAAAAACCTAAAATATGCTAAATACTTTAAAAAATTAAATTTCAATTTTATTGCAAAAATTTGCCAAGTAATATAAACATTGGAATCAATCTGCGATGCCTAGCCAAATTCCAATGAAATATTGAGGAAGTAAACTCTAATTAGTAGAAAGTAACTTAATTTAAATCCATCTGCAAAATGTTATCAAATATTATCATTAATTCTCTTTTCTGAGGATTTCTGGATTACTTGATTAAACATTTGGTATATTTCAATGAGAAATCTAATATAGATGACCTAACTATCATCGAGGATTTACATATAAATCAATCAGCAAATAAAACAACTTTACATCAAATCGTTTCTGGGGAATAAAAATTATATTATAACACGTATAGGAAATTCCTCTTAAAGCATAAGTTTATTTTATGATCTATTTAGAAGAGCGAACCTCGAAAAAATACAGTTTTAGTAAGAGCAAAAGAAATATCTCACTGCAATCTTTGAGTCTGTTCCCGTCAACACTCTAATTTTACAAATTCAAACCTAAAATTTAAAGATCTAGAAAAAAATGTTTTTTTCTTGAAGGTGGGATATTAGAAAACGAAGGAAATAAATTGTTTTATGTCTTAAGGGAATAAAAAATTTTTAAGCAGGGAAAAAGAAAGAAAATTTCTCTTCAAACTGAGTTGATAGTCGCGAGTGGAGCAACAGCTGAACGTGTTTGAAACTGACTGAATCCCAAAAATCTTTTGCCTTAAGTTTAGACCTTTAGGGGAAAGCCCATTTGAAGTTGCGAAAAAGAGACAACTAAACAAACACCAAGAAATCACATTCAGAATTCCATCAGTAAAAAATTAAAAAGCTACACAAAATATCTAAGGATGGAAATGCAGTAGAAACGTGTATGAAATTTGGAATATGGATTTGTCACCAGAACTATAGACGTGTATTAAGTATTGGATCAGATTCATCATCGTTTGATATTACTCGGTCTATTCATTCGTCTGTAAGTGAACGCAGTAACTCAAACACGCAACGCTAAATGCATACATTTTAGTACATGATCTTCACACCAAAAATACCGACAAGTGTCAAATTTTGGATCAAATTCATCAATCGGAAAAGGCACTGTTCTGAAATGCATATTCGATTTTCTTCACTATGCGGGGAAGCTGAGCACCAAACGCCACGCATTGTGAAAGTGCAGAAGAGAGTCGAGGGGATTTGACTTTACCCTCCTAGCAGAGCAATCGTCTTTTTCCGTTTTGCATGTTGAATTCAAAAGCAGATGGCTCGCATTTATATGTATATTTTCTTAATAAACCATGGATAAATTATTCTTAACAGTTCAGAGATATAATTAAATACAAAAAAGATCGATTCATTTACTTTTAAAGCTAACAAGGGGAGGGCACGACTTGGGAAATTCAGTTTGGTATGGGACTCGGTTTATTAATAGTATATCTTTAGGGTGCTCATCCATTAAAATGCGAAAGCGCAATGGCCAGCCAATTGGGAGAAAATGACCCTTAAAATTTCGGCATATCTTATATACCAGTAAGTTGTCACCGTTGTTGAAGCGCGAATAGCATGGACGGCATCGTACTGGCTTGCAAACCGTTTGCCCAGGGTTCGATCCCGCATCCGTTTTCTTTTTTGAAAATATTTTTTAAAATTAATATTTAATTAAATTAAAATTTCATAAACGCCTTTTATTAAAATATAATTATTTTTAAGCATTAAATAATTTTTATTCATATGATATATCAATCACAGCCATTATTTAATTTTCAAACAGTTAAATAATGATAAAAACAGTTTTCTAACCTGACAGCTAAAGGTTCAAAATAATTGGGCACTCGGAGAGTTAAAGTGGAGTCTTTTTAACCGTCGGTCGGGCGCAACTCATGTGTGAGATAAAAAGCAAAATTTTCGCTTAGGCTTAAGGAAAAGCTTATCAAACTGAACTATTCTGTCATAGAAAGCTCTGTTTGCGCTTTTAAGTAAATTGTTTGTAATTCCTTGCAATTTCAACTAACAAAATGTCCAAGAATTCAGGTGGGAGTTGACGCTTGTTTCCCCGTAAGGTTCCTCAGAAACGATAACAATAAATAATTCGACATTTTTGAAACAATATATTGGAAATAACGATCAATATCATTGAATTAGGGTCTGGGACACAGGTCTAAGAAGTTTCGCAGGTATATAAAAGAAATATTGAAAAAAATGTGGGAAATCAAAAATACAAACGTAATCCGGCGCAACACATCAACCAGATTAACGTGCTCCTCACATGCATCAAAAGAGCTCTAGAGAAAAAACCCCACGATAACCTAGAGTGAGTGCTAGGGAGCCATGATGCTACTAGATGTCCCACACTTTCCTCAGTAAAACCCGCACTTAGGCACAAAAAAATACGGGTGCTTCATCTCGCATATTAGATGCATCCGACCGAAGGTAAAGTCAAATAGAAAATCTCAGCCACTGGAATTGTAATCATTACAAATAAACAGATATTTGGATTCGATTTTTGTTGACAAGAAGGTGTGGTTCAGACCATCTAATAGTCATTGATGTTTTTCGTGCGAAACATTTTCTCACCTATTTGCCGAAGAAACTTTTACCAAATAAATGACACTCATTATTTGGTTCCCAAAATCTCCGGCTGATTTCGTTCACGCTGTGCTAGGCATTCTATTTATGTCTTGAGAAGAACTAGACATTCTGCGACAAGTCGAATACAACTCAAAAAGAACTCATTAAATCTTGATAAATAAAACCCGATTTTCCATACCAAGGCATAGATAATAGCAGAGTAAATATTTATCAAAGACTGGCTTTACATTTGTTGTTTATATCCTCTAGAAGTAATGCCATTAGCGATGAAAATACTCGTAGCGTGCACGCATGAATGAATTACGCTTTCCTTATATATTCATTCATTATTTCGTCGTTTAACAAGCAGAACAAACATATCTCAATTTTTTGAAATTTCAAAGAGGAAGAAAATACTCAATTTTGCGCAACCATTAACGAATATTTCTGAATTTTTTTTACATGTGGTAGGAACATCCGGTCACTTGTACATATCAGATGTTAAAAAAATTCAAAAGCATTTGTATTCAAAAGTATTATTGGTTGCGAAAGATTGAGTATTTTATACCGCTTTGTAATTTCAAAAAATTCAGATAGGTGGTGTTGCTTGTAAAGCGATGGTTTTCTAAAGGGATAAAAGGAATTCTATATTCTTTTTCCTACCAGCCTCTTAGATAAAAGAACAAAAAATAAAAAAGAAAAGTAACACGAATTTCCTTTCTGATAAAAATGAGTCAATATTTCGATTGCAAAAAACCTTAATATGGTTTCCGTTAGACAAAAACTATGTGAAATTTTCGCGTTTTAAGTGTTATTGGCATATTCCCTGAAAGATGGATGGAGGTTGAGGAGCATAAGTGAAAGATAAATTGTTGCTGGCTGTTCTTAAGGAGAAAAGAAGATTATATCCTGGAATGTGTTATTTTATGCAAAGGAAGTCGATAAAAATTACTCTCTCACTTCGCCAAAATCAACGAATGAGAATCCCAAAAGACTTGAAGACTTTTTCCCGATATTTTATTATTTCCCTGAAATAATAAAATTTTAGCTTCTATTTCTTACTCTCACTTTAAACAGATATGAAAAACTGTTTTTAATATTAATATGACTTTAGAAGTTAAAAAAATTCTGATTATTACATTGTCATCAAAATCGTGGAAACCGAATAAAATCTACTTCAGAAACATTTAATTTAATTATGATTCGGAATGTTGAAAAATTATGTAATTTTTTAAAAAATATATATATTTAAAAAAATGAAAAAAAGTTGCAAAATACCTTTCCTATCCTGAAAATTATTCCATCAAATTTATATTTTATCGTTTAATTTTTTATCCTTTAAGTATTTCTCAAACTTTTTCAATGTCAATAAAATACAAAGTAAAAAAAATCACCATCTACATTATCTTTCTAATTTCTTTTTTTCACATATTGTTTAAGACGAAATGAGCCTTAATTATTATTTTATCACTTTCTTGCATAGGATTCACTTTCTTGCATTTTTTATTCGTAACGAATAAAAAATATATATTTATAGAATTATAAAAAATATTTAAAGAAAAGAAATTAATTAGATGAAAAAATCGTTTGGTCATAGAAGAAATTAATTTTAAAATATCATTTGGCTGAAAAGGAAATTAATTAAAAATATCGTTTGGCATAATTCTTTTCTAAAGGTTAAAAAAATAGTGTGACAACGATATATTTGTCTTTTGCTAACGTTGCCTAGCAACAGAAAAGAATAATGATGATTGAAGATGGAATTCGATGCAAGTGTATGTGTTTGTCTTACATGTTTGTGCTGTGGAAGACGTCCAATAAACATATTATTTTCGATGAAGAAGGCTTCACGATTATTAATACTATGCTGAAATACATCACAGAAGTTAAATATTGAGAAATTATGAATGAAATTTGATATAGTTTGAAGTTTCCATGCCTCAATGAAGTGATTCGAGCCAGAATAAAGGGATGCTGCCAATTAAAGAAGCAGGGAGTCCAATTAAAAAGATTTAAAATACAGAATATAATTACATACCATGGACGAAGAAATTATTTTTATCAAAATTAAAAAAAGATGAATGTGTTTTATTTTCATATCAACAAACATTAATTAATTGCTTGTCTATCCAGTCATATTCACTAACTTGTAGTAGAAGAAAAATTAAATGTATCTTCTTAAGGAAAACGTAGTAAAGAAAGGCATTTATTAATTTTAATTTTGAATTTGAAAAAAAATCATGACGAACATGTATCATTATCGAAATAAAATGTCTAAAAATAGCGATGGCCTCGTGCTTTTACGAAAATATCCTCTGTGAAAGTAATTAAAGTTTTTTTAAAATCACCTCGAGATTTCCAGACGCATGGCAAAGAAAAGAACGAATTTTAATCAGAAAATATTTCCTAATTGGTTAAAGTTGAGACAGGAAATTAATTTTTAATATATAGTTAGTAAAGTTACTTCAGTCCCGCATGCTTCAAATTTGAGAGATTGTTAATTTACTTTCATTTACTGGACGTGATTGAATCTTAAGTGTTTTATTACTTTTCCGTATGAAAGCGGTTACAATCAATTAGAAAGTTCTGTAATCTAAAAAATTCGACTTCGAGACTGATGAGTCACCACGTTTTAAACCTCCGTCTCGGTCTAAAAAGTCAGTTTTGGAATTATGTTTGACTGTCGGTCTGTTTGTGAATACGATAATTCAAACACTGAGCTAGAAGGATGAAATTTGGCTTTCGCCTTAACAATAAGATTTTAGATTTCTGTGAAATTCTGGACGAAATTCGACCACGAAAAATGTCCGCCTGCACAGTCTTGCGCACGTGAACATGATAACCCGTAAACGCAATGAACTATATATGTAAACTTTGGTTTATAGTTTTAACACCAAAGTTGAAGATCTTCCCGAAATTTTGGACTGTCTCCGTCAAAGGGGTGACTGTCTGTTGGTCTCTTTTCAAGTGTATTTTCACGCGGGACAACTCTGAAACCCAATAAGCAAGAGAATGAATTTTCGCTTGTGAACTTTATTCCTTAATTTTGGGTCAGCGTGACATTTAGGGTCGGCTTGACATTTTGGGTACCTGAATGTCTGTATTCTCTCAATCCTTCTAATAATAAGGTAAAACAACATTTACAGAGATTTATTTCCATCTGAGGTATCTGAATGTCTGTATTACCACAATCCTTCTACTAACAATGGGAAACAACATTTACAGAGATCGAGTTTGATTTGAGGGTATTGTTAAAAAATACGATTTCGGTATTATTTTTTGTTTACTATTTTAAAGCTCTATAAATGTTTGAAATTTCAACAGCACTTCCTTCAATTTCGATAAACCAGGAAGAAAATGATATGAAATCAGAATATTTAGGATTTAAAATAAGCCTAGGCTTCGTAAACTTGTTTTGATTGCTCGAAGAAATAATAGAAAATGTGATTAAATATTTTGCTATATGAAGAATAAACTAAAACATGTGTCGAAAGTTTTTTGAATTTTATTGTTCTTTTCTCTTACTAAAAAAATTGCTTCATTTTTGTTGTTAATGAGTGATAAGAATATTAAAACCTGAAAAACTTCAGATGTCTAACTTTGTTTATTCTTCATATATATATAAACCAAAATATAATTTGTTATTTATGAACATACAAAAACAAACTAAACAATACACACACACGCACGCACACACACAATCACACCCCCCCCCCTTCAATATTTCGACGAATTTCGGCATAAGCACATGCTTGAATTAAATCTAGTATCTTTTTCATTTGTTATAATTTAATGCTACATTTCTTCATTTATTTTCTGAGTATAAGGTCGCGTCGTGAAATATTTTTCCGTTCGATAAATAGGACAGAGAAAAATAAATTTAAAAAGACCCGGAACAGGCGGAATCAAATATGAAAGTTAGCATCTAAGTTGCCAATCTGTTTCAAAAGTGGACAATAAATATTCATGATGTGTTTCCTTTTGCGCTTACACTCGTTATTTCTAAATTTATCGTTCGATTTCATTTTTCCTGCTCTATTGCATTGCTTTTCGTAATTCTGCATCGTTTTCTAAAATGTTTTTTTATATGCGTTTGTGTTCAATCATTGCATTCTGTGATTGTATTCTTGTCTTTTTAATGCGTGCTTTCTTCTTTAAATAAATAAACAAAAATATAGAATTTACAGAGTTTTTAACAGGTTATCTGAGGAACTTGATATTTTTAATATATCATTTCGTGTTTTTGAGATTAAATGTTTACAACTTTTAAATTCCTAGTGTGTTTTTAATAGTTTTGTGGTTGTGTGTATTCAACTTTTAATCCTTTATGTGTTAAAACTTTTTTTAGATTTATTCATTTTAATTTTTTAAATCTTTATTGTGTTTTTATGTTATTAAGGCGCCTGTGTACAGCTTTTAATGTCCTAGTGTGCGTTTTAGTGTCTCTCTGTGACTGTGTGTTCAACTTTTAAATTATTTATGCATATGTAAATTGTTTTATGGCTTAGCGATTATAACTTTTATATTCTCATCATATTTTTAACATTTTTATGACGACTGTATACAACTTTTGACTTTCCAATAGGTTTTTTAATATCTTTAGCACTCATTGATTGCGGCTTTTGTTCTGTGCGTTTCATACTCATTCTGTTTCTGCACTTTGTGACTAGAGTTCTCTTTGTAGAGTGCGTTTCTTTTAAATAATAAATACAATTTCGTACATAATTACAATTCCTACTAGAGTAGTTCTAAAATTTTTAACATTTGATACGCAACGTTCCATAGCAGTTTTAATGACTCTCCCTGACTTTCCAGTGATATTTTTAAAACATTTGTCTCATGTAACACATTTGAAAGTTAAAATTTAGCATCAGCATATCGTTAGTGTTAATTATATAGAAGGTCTTTCAGAAATTAAATGCAATTTAAGAAATCAATAACTGGCTATTTTGAGACGGACCTCATAATTCTAAACAGCGGTCAGAGGACGACATATCAGCTGGCAACACCTGTCTAAATTTCCGCATCACACCAGTGAGAGCTCATTTGACTCACGACGGCAAATTTAAAGTGAATCCGGTCTAAGTACATAGGCGGAACTTCATTGGAATCGGGTTTCAAGCCTGGAACCCTCCAGCCCTGAAGAAGAGCACCAAGCCATCGCGGCTTCCAAATGATGATGGAGGGTTGTTGTTTGCACAAAAAGCCCCAAATATCTTTTCAGGGCAAAACCAGAAGTTAATTGTTTATAGTTTATACTTCAACCAGACATTTACACCAGACGGTACGCCACTGGCCGATCTCTTATACCAGATGACTCTGCAGTTGTCGGAGCGATACGCTTCATAGGATGAGAAGCGATGAGTGGAGTGACTCTTACAAGTGTTTAATGTGTCTAATAAGTCCAGTCTGGAACTCAAAAGCGTTCCGGTGTCTATCAGACATTCAAACTGAACCCATTTTCCAATAGTCTGGAACTCAGCCACCTGGCGAGATGAGAATGAATGGGAATTTTGTTTATAACTGTGGAAAAGTGTGATTCCTCGTCTGGTCCTGAATTGAGGAGGATATAGTGAATATCTGTAAGCAGCTACTCCACTCATTGTCTCACCATTTGAGTGGAACAACCGCTTACAAATGTTAATTATAACGTTCTCCATTCAGGAGCTCAATTGTCAGACGAGGAACCACACTTTTCAACAGCTATGGAAAAGTGTGGTTCGCTGTACTAATAATAAAATATTACATTTGAGCTTCATTTATTTATAGAAGTATTTATCATTGCCACGAAAATTCTTTCGTTTTCAAAACATTTCGAGCTATAAATTCTTTTCTTTTACAAAGTTATTAATGGTTCAATTGATTGTAATGATATAATGAGCTCAATAGATTTCGCTGTGCCCGCCAGATTTTTAAGAAACCAGAGTTCCTTTCCAAATTTATATTCAAAATTTAATTGTATTAACAGGTTCTCGTTATATAGGTTTTATAAAATTTTTAGCACGTTCTCTGATGAACTTGACATTTTTAATATGTCTCTTGGTGCTTTTAAGTCGAAATGTTTGCATCTTTTAAATACACGATATGTTTTATTTTGCCTTTCTACAACATTTTGGATTTTTATGCTATTTGATTTTCCGTGTTCTTATGTATTCGACCAGTTTTTTGGCGCCGTGTTTGATTTATTTTTATCTTAAGTGTTGCATTTTTTTTAATCTCAAGTGTGTATTTACGTTTTTAAACTTTTAAACTCCTGGTGTGTTTTTATTAGACTCGGTGTTTGCGTGTTTTGACTTTTTGACCCTTGCCTTTTGGAAATGAGCTTTAATTTTTTTAAAAAATACGGCTTTTGGTGTCATAGTGTGTCTTAATGTTTTGTGATTTTCGTTTTTAATTATATATACGTTTGCATAGGTATTTTTTATTTACTCATTGTGACTTTTGTTCTTTGTGTGTTTGTCAGCACTCTTTAAATGGAGTTTTCTCTGTAGTGTGCTTTCCTTTAAATAAATAAAGGGATACATCGGTTATAGGGACCATGAAGCCAAACTCGCCAACACGTAGGAACCATTGCAAATTCTCACTTATACCGGTTGCTGAATAACATCGAATAATATCGACAATGTTCGTACTGGCGACGACTCGGAAAACAGTCTCCTACACATGTTCCCTATAACCGATAAGTACTGTAAATGTCCAGTTGCCGATTTTTCGTAAAAACTTCAAGATCCGTTTTTTTGTGTAGATTAATATATAGTTACACCATGGTTTTTAGTGCATGGACTAAGAAGTTTTGAAACATTGGTCAGATGACGAGCACAACACCTCAGCCTGAGGGTTTACGGTAGTTAATATCAATGGAAGTGTTCTCTGGTTGCAATTTTAGCTTATGAACAAAAGTTTAGTTATATCTACATCCTGATTTTAAGCAATACAAAGGCTATTTTGGGGCAGCGCTCGTATTTTTCAGATGACGAGGACGCCGCCGCATCTGCCTCTCCTTCTCTAACTTCCGCACTGCACCAGCGGGAGGATGATCGACCCTGAGGGGTTTAGCGCGCACCAGATCCGCTTACACGACGGCTTTTGATGGAGTCGGGCTTCGAACCTAGAGCTCTCAGCTCCCGAGGCCGACACCTTACCACGAGGTCACTGCGGCCATATACAAACACAACATGGCGCTTTTTGTGTCTCAGAATGTGGTGAAAAAAAATCCCGTATAAATTTTGGGCGTCTTTCTTTTGAGCAATTGGGTCCGAAGTTGAACCCAGAAATACAAATTTGATGGCAAGAAAACACACCTAATTTCTTTATCTAGGACGCCGTGCTTTCGAATTATATAAATTTATGTACAGATAGATAGACAGACAGACTATTCAGCCTTTGAGGAATTTGATTCTAAAATAAATATAGATCTATAAATCTGAAAATATAGCAGTATGGTAAATAATATGTAGCTATCTTGTGACGTTTTTGTATTGTTTTGCTCATATAATCACGGACGGCCAGACAAGTTTCCTGTATTTTAATTCAACGAAATTTTTATAAAAATCTATAAATTCAGTGTAAAGATGGCGTGACACATTTCTTCCTTTTAGCTCTGGAGTTTTAGTTTTTTTCATACACACAAGACATCTCTGAGCGGAAATGGCGACAAATATTATTAATAAAAGAATGGACGAAGTTTTGAAATAATTGCAAGTGGTGCTAGAGCACTGCGGATGCGATCGATGGGCCAGCTGGTACTGCCCTAAGGAGTTATAGCAGGGACAAGTCAGACATTATAACGCCGAATATAAAGAAGAAAAAAATATAAACCTAAACCTCTGCTGATCATTTGTGAACAATAACTCAATTCAATTATTTCTTCTTTTTTCA